>CM035425.1:107101820-107374320 GCA_020310875.1 Ceratopteris richardii | reverse complement strand
CGTCAAAAGTAATCGGGCCCCTCCCCCTAGGGAGACCGATATCCTGGCCGCTCTGCTGGAGGGGGGGTCGTGTGCCGCCCCTGGGACATCCGAAAGTGTTGAATCCCCCATTGTTTCCCTCAGTAGACCCGCAGTTCTGTTGGCTCAGGAGGAGCTCAAGAAAGTTTGCCTCATCGGCCAAGTGTTTGGCCCTAGGCCCCCACTCGAAACTGTGCGACAATGGCTTCGAAAAGAGTGGTTCCCTCGAGGACTAATTGTTTGCAAATGTCAGTTCTTACCAGCGAACCACATGCTGCTTGTCTTTGAAAATGAAGAGATGGCGTTCCAAGCCCTTAGCGTTGGCACCTGGCAGTTAGGTCGGGCGACCCTGTGCCTATTCAGATGGTCCCCGGACTTTACTCCCGACAAACCGAAGTCGCTTCGGTACCCTCTTTGGGTCGAGCTCCCTAACCTTCCTTACTTCTTGTACAACTTCGTGTGGGACATTGTCTCTCCTATCGGCAAGCCGTTGGCTTCACGCGAAGACGTTGGTGGTCTCATCTATGAAGGTGCAAGACACTCATTCAATGCTAGGTGGCACCCCCAAATCTGTGTCGAGGCCGACCTCAGTTCGCCGCTTCCTCCAATGATCAAAGTGGACTTGGGCGAAGGAGATGTTTGGGAACAGGACGTCACATACAAAAACCTTCCCAACGCGTGCTTTCGTTGTGGCCAGCAAGGTCACAGGATTAAAGATTGCCCTCTCAGGCAAAAAAACAAGCGCTTTCAAGAAGCCTCCAAAACTGCCCAAGACAACATTGGCGATTTGACCCACTCGATCAAGGAGGGGGAAGGCAAGGGCCTCCTTAATCCGCTAGCTGATGCTGATGGCTTTATTGAAGTTAGAAGAAGAAGGAAAAGAAGCCCTAGGGCCAACGGTGAGAGAATCAACATACCGCTTACCCCCTACAGAAATTTGTATTGCAATCTAGAAAAGGAGATTAATGAGCTTGACTACCCAGGTGGGAAGCTACCTGAGTTAGACACCTACGACAAAGCCCTAGAGATCCCTGACAATAAAGAAACCCCCCAGGAGGGTTACACTACAAGCAAAGAAGATGGTTTCACCACTAGTAACGAAGACAACATGGATAGTGAAAGTTCCATCATTGGATCGACGATCCCGGAAACAGTGCCGAGCACGGGGCCCAAGCCTCCCCAGCAAGGGGCATCCCGCAAAGGAAAACAGCCTATGGAGTTACCCTGGAAAAGCCCCCACAAGAACCGACTTCTAAGTCGGGATCAGATCCCAGCGAAAAAGAAAGACGAAGTCAAGAGAAGAAAGGACAAAGCTCCCTCCCGCAAAGAGGGATCAATGCAAAAATGATTGTCATCTCGCTGAATGCTCGAGGGCTAACCGACCCCTCAAGAGCGACCATCATCGGTCAATGGCTTCGCGACATTAGCTTAAACCCAGACTTTATATGCATTCAAGAGATTAAAATTGACGGAGAAGACCTCCAGAAGCGGCTCAGACAGATCTCCTCGGCCCATGTGTGGATCCCTACGAAACACCAGCGGGGGTCTGGAGGAACGGTTATCGGCGTCAAACAACTCTGGTTTGAAAAGCTTGAGAACTCCATTGAAGACGTAAGTCACCGTTGGATTGCTGTCTCTTTTGGTGCTCCTCTCTGTGTTACTTTGGTTTCTTTGTACGCCCCTAACGGGGATGTGGAGAGACTGAACACTTGGGCTTCCTTAGACTCGCTTCCCCACAACGTGCTTATTTGTGGAGACTTCAACATGGTGGAAGACCCTATGGACAGATGGATGGGCAAGGGCAGGGTCATCGACAGTCGGGAGAAAGACACGTGGGACATGACCAAACTCCACTTGGATTTGATTGAGTTCAAAGACTCGAGTGGCTTTTCTTGGTCGAATCTACAAGCGGGCGAGGACCTGAGGAAAGCTAGACTCGATAGATGCTACATCTCTCAGAGTTTTACTCAACAGTGGGGCCACCCCACCATCACGCAACGCACTGACCTCACTATCTCTGATCACTACCCGATCGTTATCTCTTTTCAACCTTCCAACAAAACCCGCAAGGCTCCGTGGTTCCATGCCAACGCTTCCACCTTCTCTCTCCCTTCTGTCCACCAAGAAATTGCCGATGTGTGGAAAGTGGCATTCGCCTCTGGCTTGGCCCCTGCCAAGTGCTGGAGAAGTGCGGTCGACAAGTCTCGTAAGATCATGATCAGAACTAAGAAGATGCTCGAGACTGTGCGGCGGGCTCGTAGGGAAGCCCTTTACCACAGACTCTGGCGGCTCGAAGAGGAAGTGAACAAAGGAAAACAACAAGCCCAGAAAGGCCTGAGAAAAATCAGAGCAGTATTGAGATACGAGGAAGAAATACAAAGGAAAAACTTGCAGATCTTCTTCAAGGAGTGGTGGGCTGGCAAAGCCGACAAACCCACCAAAGAGATGTGTCGTATCCTTAAAAGGAAACACAACAGAGAGTCGATCCCCCTACTGCTAGACCCACATGGCAATGTATGCAATTCGGAAGAAGATAATTTTGACATCATCGAGGGGCACTTCACGAGACTCTTGGGAACCTCGAACCCCCTTTCCCACCATAGAAGGGATTGTATGGCTGCCATCTCTAGGGCTTCCCCCCGGAGGATACCACCCAACCTCCACTCCCTGCTTCATGCCCCTATCTCGGAATCAGAAATCATTGAAGTCATTGATGCCCTCCCTCTCGGTAAAAGCCCGGGACCCGACGGACTCACTAACGAGTTCTTTAAATCCTTCAAGCTGGTGGTTGCCACCCCTCTTCGGATGGTTTGGCAAGAAGCGCTAAAGTTTGGTGCTCTTCCTTCTTGTCTAAATAATGGAATTATCAAGTTGATATACAAGAAGGGGGAAAAGAATAGAATAGAGAACTGGCGGCCTATTACGATGCTCCAAACAGGATACAAGATCATCGCCAAAGTCATTGCCAACAGACTCTCGTGCCACCTGAGATCTTGGCTTAGTGAGGATCAAAAAGGTTTCATCAAAGGCAGGTCTATCCTGGAAACCATTATGGATATTTGGGAAGGTGTTCAATTTGCAAATAAGTCTAATCAAGATGTGGTTTTCCTCAAGATCGACTTTGACAAAGCCTACGACAGGCTAGAATGGGACTATATTCTGCAGTCGCTCAAAGATCTCGGACTTAGTCAGAAATTCACCAAGATGGTCGCGACCCTTCTCGGAAACGCAACGACCCAAATTAACGTTAACGGCAAACTTTCGAAGGTGATCCATCTTAGAAGATCGATTAGACAAGGGTGCCCTCTGGCCCCCCTTCTTTTTGCCATCGCCACTGAGGGGCTGAGCAGACTTGTGGCTCATCATGTGGAGGCTGGCAATATCAAAGGCCTCCGGCTGCCTCACGACCACAATCAAATCATCATGAGACTTTTTGCTGATGATATGAACGCGTTCATCCACAATGATAATACCAGCCTGGAGACTTTCTGGAGGTGTCTTGCTATCTTTTGTGATGCCTCTGGATCCAAAATCAACCACTCCAAGACCGCCTTTAGGGCTATCGTGGGACAGCATCCTGGCCTTCTCACTGATCATGGCTGTCAAATCATTCCACAGGGCCAAATCCTTCGACTTCTTGGAATCCCCTTGGGGTTTGGCGTCTCTATGGAGCAGCGATGGAACTGGGTGCTGGCTAAACTCGAAAACAAACTTAACTATTGGAAAGGTATGCAAATCAATCTTGCCGGGCGCGCGATGGTTATCAACACGTTCCTCCTCTCTTCTACCATCTATTTCCTTTCTTGTTGGAGACCGAGTGAGCAAGGCTTGTCCAAACTGAATAGTATTTGTAGAAACTTTCTTTGGACGGGCGATCATAACAGAAGGGGGGTGCCTAAAATCAAATGGGCCATCTGCACTAGCCCTAGAGATAGCGGGGGACTTGGTATCCTGGACATTGGGTGTATGGCTAACAAACTGGCAGCTAAATGGATGATTAAGGCTTGGTGCAATAGGGAGGCCTCGTGGGCCAAGCTGATCTTCAGAAACAAGAATGAGTTGGCCCTCACGGGGTTCCCGAACAGGAAGAATCTTGACATCATGACCCTGCTCTTCTCCCCGATCCCCGTCTTCCCGAAAGGCTCCAATCTCGTGTGCTCCCTTTGGAAGGGCTGGAATAAAGTCAAAAGCTTCACAAGAATTAGTGAGGACTGGAAGTGGGCGGCCGGAATCAGACAAAACGACTCTATCTGGTTTCCGATACATGGCATCCGGAGTGTGGAGTCGTGGAACATTCAAAATGCCAAGAGGCTATGGAACAAAGGATTCAAAAAATGGAAACATCTCTGGAAACATGACACCAACAACTGGATCAACTTCGAGGACATTGACCCTCGCATAAACATCTCCTACGAAGAATGGAACACCTTGCAAAGCAGATGCCTCGCTTGGGATCGTCACAAGACTCGCCTTCTCATGGGACACGACACACCGAACTCGCTTGGTCTCAAATGGCACAATGGAAATAGCCTACTCAAAATCCCGAACACCAAAGAAACCGCTGACCTCCAGATCAGCCTCAACAAGAAGTGGTGCCTGTCTTGGACGCGACTTCGGTGGGACATGAAATTCATGGGTATCTGTCACCCCCTTATTGAGATTAAGAAGTCTGTCCTCTTATGGCAAATTCTTCATCGAGGAATTTGGACCAACCATAAGGCTAGCAAACTTTGTGGGATCCCTCCTTGGTGCAAACGCTGCCACCGCGCTATCGAAGATGTCCCACACATCTTCCTTACTTGCCCCAACTCCTACAGAATCTGGCAGACGGTTGGAATGAAAATCAGACTTCAAAAACAGCTTAGTTGGAAACAAGTCCTTTTGGGAGAAGCGATCGGCTGCTCTGCAACACTCTGGAACGCCATCAGAGGGGAAGTCTTGTGGAAAATCTGGCGAGAGAGGTGTGCTCTCAACTTCGGCGATTCCCCCAGGGAGTGGTCGATTGAGAAATCCCTTTTCCTCCTGGGCAAAAGGATCGTTAACAGTAAGAAGTCCCCCCCCTTCAGGCACCATCAAGTCCTCCTTTTGATCAACAACAAGCTCAAACCCAAGTGGGCCCCGCATGAGGGCGATGAGAGGGTGATTAACCTTCTCTGTAATGCAACCTAGGATTCATCCAAGCTTCCCCTGCTTTGTGGGATTTGGGGGGTCCCGTGGGCACTAGTCCCCTTCTATTGTACCTTTGTTTCTTAATTTAATTCAAGTCCGGGAGAGTAGGCTATTGCCGAACTTCCTTTATATTAAAAAAAAAAACACACTCCAATTCTTTGCAGTTACTATCAACCTTTAAAAATGTGGCTATGGAATTTCCCATCCAACGTACTCAGTGATTCACTTGGTGGCCATTGAGAGCATCTATTGGGTGTTGTTGCTCTTCCACCACATTCACAAGGAATGTAAGGTGGTGGTTACATAGTTGTTCAAAGGGGAAGTCCCGCATACTCTCTTACCCCATATATTCTCATTGATCCTTCTCGATCCCCCTTCTAAAATTCTAACATCCATCACTTGCATCCCTCCATCCTGTACTATTTCTTCTCATATGGAAGATGAAGAAGAAAACGATTTGGTATTGTTGTGTTTTCCCCACAAAAGATGCTGCCTAGCTATTTTGCCAACCACAAGTTCTAACAATTCTCCCGTAGAGGTTGACACCGGAGTCGACGTTATGTCCAAGGAAGCTATGTTTATATATACCACTGCCGAGGTCCTCTCCATCGTCATTGTTGATGGTAATGTCGAGATTACCGATGGCACTAAGCAACCCACAAATTGAACCTGATGGATGTGGATAATACTTTGGTGGTTATTGCAAATCCTCTAGTCCCTACAATGTTGATCGTCCAATTAGTTCGGGAACTATTATTGTTCACGAAATTAGATGGCAAAGGTGTCGATTCCTAAAGAATGTCATATCAAACTTGTTTCCCTAAAGCCCCTTCTTCCCTTCGGCCTAGTCCTCTCTTCTACTGATGATTTTATTCATGAGCAAATTAAAGAAATCACACCCCCTCAGTCATTCACCTATTCTCCACCCCCATAGAACTTTGACAATGTAGAGTGCTCCGTTGGGAAGATGGTCACCTCTACTCGAGTATATCCACCATTGGTAATTTTCTCCAATTGGGGATAGGGTTGCACTTTTAGACTAGTGACTTGAAAAGGTGAGCTAGTATCTGATGCCGGCCACTGCCAAAATTCATGATCATATGCAATTTGGATGGGCAAAAATGCAGACTCATTTCAAGGCAAAATTGGAGGTTGCAAAAGTTCGTCTGGCCTAGATGACTACTGATATTGCTCATTATCACGAGTGGGTTCTACAGCTGCACTACCTACTCTAGGATAAAGAAACTAAAGTGGAAGCTCTGAAGAAAGGCATGTCTGAGAAATAGAGTACTTTTCTCAGAGTAAGTTTGACCGTGGACGAGCAAAATGCACAGTATCATTCCTTGTAGTAGACTTGCACCACAATAACTGCTAAAGCTACTTAGTGGGAGATCGAAGTAGCCAAAGCCAAGGAGGAATTATTTCTTAAAGCATAGACATTGAACAACGCAGTTGGAATTACCGTCAAGTTAAAGAAAGATTTAGATGTGACTCAGAAGGAGCGGTAGTTGTATTTCAGAACTATCAAATTTTAGACTTTTTTTTTAATATAAAGGAAGTTCGGCAATAGCCTACTCTCCCGGACTTGAATTAAATTAAGAAACAAAGGTACAATAGAAGGGGACTAGTGCCCACGGGACCCCCCAAATCCCACAAAGCAGGGGAAGCTTGATTGAATCCTAGGTTGCATTACAGAGAAGGTTAATCACCCTCTCATCGCCCTCATGCGGGGCCCACTTGGGTTTGAGCTTGTTGTTGATCAAAAGGAGGACTTGATGGTGCCTGACGGGGGGGGGACTTCTTACTGTTAACGATCCTTTTGCCCAGGAGGAATAGTGATTTCTCAATCGACCACTCCCTGGGGGGATCGCCGAAGTTGAGAGCACA
Source organism: Ceratopteris richardii (assembly GCA_020310875.1). NCBI lineage: Eukaryota > Viridiplantae > Streptophyta > Polypodiopsida > Polypodiales > Pteridaceae > Ceratopteris > Ceratopteris richardii. The sequence goes on along the minus strand of CM035425.1, from coordinate 107,367,246 downwards.
CCTCTCCCGCCAAATTTTCCAGAGGACTTCCCCCCTGATGGCGTTCCAGAGTGTCGCAGAGCAGCCGATCGCTTCTCCCAAAAGGACTTGTTTCCAACTAAGCTGTTTTTGAAGTCTGATTTTCATTCCAACCGTCTGCCAGATTCTGTAGGAGTTGGGGCACGTAAGGAAGATGTGTGGGACATCTTCGATAGCACGGTGGCAGCGTTTGCACCAAGGAGGGATCCCACAAAGTTTGCTAGCCTTATGGTTGGTCCAAATTCCTCGATGAAGAATTTGCCATAAGAGGACAGACTTCTTAATCTCAATAAGGGGGTGCCAGATACCCATGAGTTTCATGTCCCACCGAAGCCGCGTCCAAGACAGGCACCACTTCTTGTTGAGGCTGATCTGGAGGTCAGCCGTTTCTTTGATATTCGGGATTTTGAGTATGCTATTTCCATTGTGCCATTTGAGACCAAGCGAGTTCGGTGTGTCGTGTCCCATGAGAAGGCCAGTCTTGTGACGATCCCAAGCGAGGCATCTACTTTGCAAAGTGTTCCATTCTTCGTAGGAGATGTTTATGCGAGGGTCAATGTCCTCGAAGTTGATCCAGTTGTTGGTGTCATGTTTCCAGAGGTGTTTCCATTTTTTGAATCCTTTGTTCCATAGCTTCTTGGCATTTTGAATGTTCCACGACTCCACACTCCGGATGCCATGTATCGGAAACCAGATAGAGTCGTTTTGTCTGATTCTGGCCGCCCACTTCCAGTCCTCACTAATTCTTGTGAAGCCTTTGACTTTATTCCAGCCCTTCCAAAGGGAGCACACGAGATTGGAGCCTTTCGGGAAGACGGGGATCGGAGAGAAAAGCAGGGTCATGATGTCGAGATTCTTCCAGTTCGGGAACCCCGTGAGGGCCAACTGATTCTTGTTTCTGAAGATCAGCTTGGCCCACGAGGCCTCTCTATTGCACCAAGCCTTAATCATCCATTTGGCTGCCAGTTTGTTAGCCATAGACCCAATGTCTAGGATACCAAGCCCCCCGCTATCTCTAGGGCTAGTGCAGATGGCCCATTTGATTTTAGGCACCCCCCTTCTGTTATGATCGCCCGTCCAAAGAAAGTTTCTACAAATACTATTCAGTTTGGATAGGCCTTGCTCATTCGGTCTCCAACAAGAAAGGAAATAGATGGTAGAAGAGAGGAGGAACGTGTTGATGACCATCGCACGCCCAGCGAGATTGATTTGCATACCTCTCCAATAGTTGAGTTTGTTTTCGAGTTTAGCCAACACCCAGTTCCATCGCTGCTCCATAGAGACGCCAAACCCCAAGGGGATTCCAAGAAGTCGAAAGATTTGGCCCTGCAGAATGATTTGACAGCCATGATCAATGAAAAGGCCAGGATGCTGTCCCACAATAGCCCTAAAGGCGGTCTTGGAGTGGTTGATTTTGGATCCAGAGGCATCACAAAAGGTAGCGAGACACCTCCAGAAAGTCTCCAGGCTGGTATTATCATTGTGAACGAACGCGTTCATATCATCAGCAAAAAGTCTCATGATGATTTGACTGTGGTCGTGAGGCAACCGGAGGCCTTTGATATTGCCAGCCTCCACGTGATGAGCCACAAGTCTTCTCAGCCCCTCAGTGGCGATGGCAAAAAGAAGGGGGGCCAGAGGGCACCCTTGCCTAATAGATCTTCTAAGATGGATCGCCTTCGAAAGTTTGCCGTTAACGTTAATTTGGGTCGTTGCGTTTCCGAGAAGGGTCGCGATCATCTTGGTGAATTTCTGATTAAGTCCGAGATCTTGGAGCGACTGCAGAATATAGTCCCATTCTAGCCTGTCGTAGGCTTTGTCAAAGTCGATCTTGAGGAAAACCACATCTTGATTAGACTCATTTGCAAATTGAGTACCTTCCCAAATATCCATGATGGTTTCCAGGATAGACCTGCCTTTGATGAAACCTTTTTGGTCCTCACTAAGCCAAGATCTCAGGTGGCACGAGAGTCTGTTGGCAATGACTTTGGCGATGATCTTGTATCCTGTTTGGAGCATCGTAATAGGCCGCCAGTTCTCGATTCTGTTCTTTTCCCCCTTCTTGTGTATCATCAAATTTTAGACTTAACAGATTCAGAGAATGGAAAATTTATTGAATAACCAGAATGAGAAGACAAAAAAATAAAAGATGATGCCAAATAGAGTAGGATTCGATACTGGGATACCCTCAAGAAGGAAGTTTACCTTCAAAATTCATTGTTTATTGCAAAATGTCGGCTGATTATTGATCAAGCGGCTCTTGCAAGTTCAAGCCCTAATGCTCAATTACTCAACGTAGATACTATACACAAGCTTCCTAAAGCATTACAATAGAAAATAAAAAGAAGTTTTGAAGAAGCTTCCATGATTTACTTATAGGGATTAGTAGATGATGATTTTTCCCTTAGGGTTCAGATCCATCGTGTGTCCCATTGTTAAGTTGGCCGTGTGATTGATTGTAGAAATACATATTTTCTCTCAACCATTTTAGTGAAATTTTAATTTTTCAAGATTTCTAATACATAAAATTTCACAAGGATGAGAGTCCAAGCATTGACAAGTCTATAGGGATTTGGCCGCTATGGGAGGATCAACGTGTTGATAGATTCGGTGTAAGTTTTGGTCTTTGTCGATTGTCCTTGTCATATTGTTGTTACAGTTTGGTTAATCTTTATTTGTTAAGTTTGGTTTCTGTTAGTTTATTAATCAGTGTGTTAATATGACAAAAGTTGATAATTAATTTCAAAATTCTATATTGGATAAGCGATGTTTTGATAGTTGTGATCGAGTTCGGTATTCTGCGGTAATTCATGATTGTTTATTCTTTGTACTCTAACTGATGTATAAGAATATGTTCATGAGATTGTGGTAAATCATATTGGTGCAAACTACATACGAAGGTGGCGGAAAGAAAACCAAATACTTTGTAGATTATTTCTATTAAACTACCACCCAAGAACCCTCCTCTTTAGTCATTCTATGAGTCACAGGAGTCACAGGGTGAACAGGAGACAAGCTAGGACTAGGACGGGGAAGGCGATATAGGATCAATGGAGGGAGAGGCACCATTGGTGAAGACATCGAGGAATGAGGAAGTGGGGGGTTTCTTGAAGAGAGACGTTTTCAAAGAGGGTGTAGTAGAGGTATAAGGGAGATGCAAGTTGAGGGAAGTATCTTCTCTTAGAGCCATCATCCCGTTGACACGTGGTAAAAGTAAATCATGCTTATGCCAAACAAGATTACATGTGGTACTATCATAAAGGCCAAAGGAGGAATGAGTGTGGAGCTCTAGAAGCTCTTGAAAAGATGCATCAAGATCAAGAGACATAGAATCATGCTCCTCCCATAAAACTTGGGTGGTGGATTTGTAAGTTTGCCATTGGGAAGCAACCATAGTGTCAATGCGGGCAATAGTGAAGGCATAGTGGTAATGGAGGGTGGTAGTCATAGAGCCAAAATTGAGGGAATGTTGGATAGTGACCATGGACACATCCTAAAGGAGCCCAAGAAAAGGTGGGGTCATTGGGATGAGGATCCTTGGAGGTGGAGGGTTCAATGGTGGTTGAAGCAAGCTGAGGTTGGGCGGTCATGATCGGGAAGGTGATGGGAATGGGGGATGATTCATTGTAGAGGGAGGCAAGGAGAGTAGAGATCCTTATCCAGATACGTCTTAAGGAGGTGAGCATGGATGCAACTAGGGTGAGGGGGAGGGAGGGTAGGGAGGAAGGATGGGGCCATGGAAATTATGGACAGCTAAGGAAACCCATGTGATGGGCTAGAGAGAGGGTCAAAAGTAGAATGGGAACCCAATATATGGATGACGTTTGAGAGCATGGGTGGGGTAGTGTGAAATTGGACTACAACAAGAGGTGGGGGAGTCAAGCCAGCATGGATGGTAGGTAAGCAACTGTTGGGAGGAAAACATAGCCGGCAAAACATGGGGTAGAGGAAATTGAGAAGGAATGGATACCACATGAAAGGGATGCAAAATAGATTCAACACGAAGAGACAAGGACTCCAGCATTACTGAAACATATGGGAAAGGTGGCTATGAATGAAGTATTATAAGGGGTCATCCATGTGTATGTCATAGAGAGGCTAGGAGGAGGATGGGCTACGAAAGAGGAAACTAAAGATGAAGGAATGGAAAAGTGCCAAAAGTAGAGAGTCAATAGAAATATTCATGCCAAAATTATGGAGGCAAAAGGTGATGGTCTCACAAGCCAAACCAGAACAGATAAAGAGTGGTGACTTATGTATGGTCTTAGAAGACTCGATGCAACCAATGGTGATGGGGGTAATCAGGTTGCCACTAGGAAAGTCTAGATATATATGTAGGGTGGGGTGTATGTGGAAACCGTCAAGGGTAGACCAGGTAATACTGCATTACAAGACCGCTTAATTAGGGTTAGCCTCCATGAAAAGCTTGGCCAAATTGATGGTGGGAAGGGCCATATGGAGGGAAAAGCTGAGGATGGAGGAAGAATGAGAATGACAGAAAATGGAAGCTAAGGGAGCACAAGGGAGACCTGAATGTAGGCGAGGGGATGAGGTGGGAGGATAACAAGGCATATTCTTAGTGGAAAACAAATAGAAAATGTGGGATCAATGAGGACCAGGGGAGGTGCACCGGAGCCACAGGTGGAAGATCACAAAAGGGATGGTGGTGGTGGGTCACTCAAAAGAGGATTGATGGGGCCATCGAGGGTGAAAGAGGAGGGTTGCAATATTGATCGGTCAAAGGGGAAAGGGGAGGGGGGACGGAACAATTGCCTAGGTAGTGGGCAGGGGAGATGGAGTTTCCTAGGTACTAAGTGGAGGAGGGGGTAGTGACAAGGACAACAGATAATGTACGGAGATTTGAAGGTGCAAGAGAGGAGGGGTATCTACAGTGCTAGAGAACAAGTTTAGAATATTCCTCCATCATGTGAAAGAAGTGGAGCCGAGAGTATGGCAGGATGCCATGGAGAAGGAAGAGAGATGACAAAAGACTTCATAGACCAAAAACATGAGACTAAAGATCTTTGTGCCATAGTAGCATGCCAAGAGAAGGAGAAAGGGGAAACATAGGGGGATGGGGCTTAATGGGGGGACAGGGGTGGGGTGGAGAGATAGGCTAGCCATTTGAATTCACTACAAGTTCTAAACGTTAGCATTCTCCCACTCTCACAATACAACTTCCATAACTATAATAATTGCCATAACTATCAATAGAGAGAGAGAGAAGCGTACCAAACCATGTAGTTAGAGGAAAATGGAGGGCGAAAGCTAGTTGAAGGGGAACTATGCAAGCAGAAGAGCATGCCCATTTCCAAAGTCTCCTTGAGCACGTGTGTTTTGAGTATTACCTTGAATTGGAGCCACAACAATTAAATTTAGTGGTGGGAAAGGAACTATTTGGCTACTGCTTGTCCCCAATATGCTTGTCCTAGAATCGATTGTTAGTGGAACTCCTAGCAATCATGGTGAGGCTTCCTACATAATTGGCAAGTTACATTTAAGAGAGGCTGATCACTTACCACATGTCCTTTCTTGGTACAGTTTGTAGGCCATAGTCCATTTTGGATGCCACTTCTTGCAGAAAGCTTGTCTAGGTCCTCACAGAGTTATGCCATCTCTTCTAATCAGGCTTGCTCTTGTTTTTTGAGTTCTAAGGCTTCAGTTTTGCATTATAATTGTGCTACTGCCCTCCTTTTCTCCCTTCTAGGGATGAATCCTCCTACGGTTCCCAAATTCCTACCCTTAGGTTTTATGGAGTAGAGAAGGGTAGAGGACTTGACTCCATATTGTTGCTGAATTCAATCAAACCTTGTTGTTGTGATAATGAATTCATCAGTTGTCTCTCTAGGAAGCACAAATTCCTTTATCTTGCATTTGGTAGATATCGATAATGGCTAAACAAGCCACTTTTTGGCAAAAATGTTATGTGGAGGATCTCATAATCTGGCCATAAATGGGTTGAACCTAAGGAAAAATTCAAGAAATGTCTCCCAAACGCTCAAATTTAGACTCTCAAATTCTTCAATAATGTTTTTAAAGGTATTTTTTGTGTTGGAATTGCAGTTTAGAAGAATGCTTCATTACATCTCAAGTTGTAAAATGGTTTTCGTGATTGACTGAAACACTTATCTGCCAACCCTTCTAATGTTGGAAAGACGAGTATCAAAATAGCATCTTCCCTCCTTACTAACCCCCTTGTTTTGAGGAAAGCGAAAAACCTCCTTACATGCTTCTTAGGTTCTTCATGGGCTAAACCTCTTAACGAGGGGAACTTTATGTCTAACCAAGAGAGTGAAGATTCTATCTAATAGGCCTTTTGACACTGAAATAACTCATTTTGAAGATAATGTTTAGAATGAATAAGTAGGCCATTCTAAACATTATCTTTTGGAGATAATGTTTAGAATGAATAAGTAGGCCATTTTATGGCTATAGACAAAATTAAGGGATGAGAAGCTGTTGGTGCAAACAAGCCTTCACACTTGGCTTTGATTTGTGCCTTGAAGACTCAACATAAAGCTTGGACAATTGGAACCTTGGAAAGATAAAGGTTGAACCCATGAAGGATACATTTGAACCATTGAAACAGATGCTTAATTGATTGTTACTCTTTACCCAATGTAAAAAGTCAATATGACTTAATCAATTATGTAATCACACCTACTAGACTAGAGTCGTGGAAAAAGTAGATGTTTTAGTTGAGGGAATATCTCCCTAAGTCTAGTGGAGAGAATCAAGGGAACTTTAATTTGAATTCAAATTCAAATTTGTTCAAAATTCCTATAAAAGAGCTATGTAAAAGTCGCGGGTTAATAAGCTCACTTCCCGAGGCTAATCCAAGCAGATCATAGAGTGTGTGTGAGCTACTACTTAGCCTACATCTCTGAGTACCATTGGGCATCACTTTACATGCCAATGGGAATGTACATTTGATAGATTCAATACATATACTCATAGTTCTTAACTCTGTGTTTTTCTGAGTCATTCATCTCAAAGTCTGTCAACTTCAATAGGACATATCTCAAGATCTACTGAACCCAATTTGATGATCCAGGGCTCATTGGAACCAGCTCAAAGAATTCTACAACACTACAAAATTTCAAGTCATTCTATCCAGCCAATTTGGAGAAATCGCTGTCGAAGTGATCACTGGTATATTTCTGTGTTGTTCCTAAAAAATCGGGGGTGTCCCTGATTTTGCTAAAGATCATGCTCAGTGTATAGTTTGTTATTTGGAGTGATTTAACTTGCTAATGGTAGCTTGTTAAGTTAATTTAATACTCCTAGAAGGAATTAAATCAATTGCAAGTGTGCTGGACACACTGAGCTTAGGACTGAGCAGGTGTCAATACAGGAATAGAAAGTTTTTGGAATTGTGAAGGTTCAAAATCATCTGTTTTGATTTGGTCATTACTAAATCATTTTGTAAAGCACATATATAGTTTCTTGGTGTCATTTGGAAGCTCAAGGAGTCTCCTAACCATATCTGAAGAGAAAAGAGGGCAGGTGTGAAGCAGGTCTAGCAGCACCAGCTTGATCTTCTGATTGTACCCAGCCATCACATCCAACAGTGGTATCAGAGCAAATAAGGTAATCATGGGTGATGGTTTCCCTTCCTTCATTGACAAATTGGATAGGAATAACTACCAGGCATGGTCATTAAGAATGAAGACTTATCTACAAGGGAGAAGCTTGTATGGATACATATCAGGAGATGAGGAGTTGCCCTCATTCAAAACCAGAGGCCTACCTACAAAGGATGAGCATGAGAGACTTAATCAATGGTGTGCTAAAGATGCTTTGGCAAGGTCATATCTTCTAAACTCTATCTCTGATTTCCTTCTACCTCATGTTAGGAACTGTAAGACTTCCCAAGAGACTTGGGAAACCTTGTCAACATACTTCTCATCAAGCACAAGGGCCAGAAAGAATCAGCTATGGATTGAGTTTACAACTCTCAGGAAGCAATCAAAACAATGTGTCTCAGATTTTGTCACCAAAGTCAAAGACATTGCAGATCAACTTGCAAGTGTTGGAGAAGAAATTGAAGAAGAGCAAATAGTCAGACAAGTGATCAATGGACTCAAAGCAGATGACAAGTGGGAAAGCTTTACCACTGCAATGGACTTGTACATGGACATCCAAGCACCTGATCTAACAACTTTGATTGGACAACTATTCACACATGAAGCAAAGATCACAAAGAATGGAGAGCAATCAAAAGGTAACAATCCCTCTGCCCTATATACAGATAAGAAGTCTAAAGACAAGGGTAAAAGTAAGAAAGTTGATGAAGAAGGATCCACCTCCCAAGCAAACTATGCAGGGAGAGGTAGATCATCTAGAGGTAGGGGCAGAGGAGGTAAGTCAGGTAGCGGGAGACCCTATAATCAATCTCCATGCAATATTTGTGGCTTGTCTAACCATACTACCGATGAATGCTACAAGAACTACAAGAATCAAAGAGGAAGAGGTCATCAAAGAGGAGGATACTCCCAAGGCAGAGGCAGATTCAATCAACCTCAAGGCTACCATGGCTACAACAATAATTACAACAACAATAGCTACAATCACAATGGCAATTATCAAGGAGGATACAGGAACAGAAAGGATTACAACAATTATGCAGAGGATCAAGATGATTCCTTATTGATTATGAACATGACATCTAAATCAGGTATCAATGATGATCATTTGTTCTATATTGATTCAGGTTGCTCTAACCATGTAGCTGGGAATGTTGCCTTACTCTCTGATTTGGAAGAACCTAAAGGCAAGCACCAAGTGCAGACAGGAGATGACACTAAACATTCAGTGGTTAAAGTAGGTAATGTCAAAACAAGTGATGGTAATCAGAATTTGCTAAGCATAGTATTGTATGTTCCAACAATCACCAAGAATCTGATGAGTGTAGGTCAGATTGTTGAAAAAGGTCTACAGGTCAGGTTCACTCAACATGGTGCATATGTGGAGGATCCAAGACATGGATTCAGAAGGATAGCCAAGGGAGAGAAATCAGGTAGACTATTTACCTTTGAACTTGAGGATACTAAGAATATTGCCTTGTACAACTATAAGGACCAAACCCTATCAGAATTGGAGATGTGGCACAAGAGATTAGGTCACATTGGAGAGAGGACCATAAAGCAAATGAGTAGGGATCAATGTGTGCTTGGGATACCTAATGTATCCAAGCAACACATGATATACAAGTGTGGGGCTTGTCAGTTTGGTAAGTCACACAGATTGCCATATACCAAAAAGGGTTTCATGCATGAAGACTACTTAGAACTGGTGCATACAGATGTTTGGGGACCAAGCAAGGAGCCATCCATATCTGGATCAAGGTACTATGTATCTTTTATAGATGATTATAGCAGATGGACTGTCTTGTACTTCATGAAACATAAAGATGAAGTATTTAATTGTTTCAAAAGATATCTTGCATTAGTTGAGAATCAAACAGGTAGACATTTGAAGAGGCTAAGGTCAGATGGTGGTGGAGAATACTTCTCCAATGACTTTGAAGAGTTCTTGCAGGAAAGAGGCATCAAGAGGGAGATTACCACAAGGTACTCACCTGAACAAAATGGGGTAGCTGAAAGAAGGAATAGACTCATTGTGGAGACAGCTAGGTCTATGCTTAATGAGAAAAAATTACCAAATTATCTTTGGGCAGAGAGTGTATCTACTGCCACATACTTAATCAACAGGTTGCCATCAAAGACACTTGATGGAATGACACCCTATGAGGCTTGGCATGGTAAGAGACCATCTCTGGATCATTGCAAGATCTTTGGGTGTGTTGCATATGTGCATATTCCCTCACAGGTAAGGGGAAAGCTAGATCCTAAGGCTGAAAAGTGTATCTTTATTGGTTATGATTTGAATCAGAAAGGATACAGGTTCTATAACCCCTCAAATAAAGGCTTCAAGGTAAGCAGAGATGTCATCTTTGATGAAAATGATTCATGGTATGATAATGAGTGCAGGAAAGTTAGCCTACCTTATGATATGGAAGAAGACTTTCCAAAGCTTGTCAGGCAAGAACCAACTCAGAATGAGGACACAAGTTCAGATGATGAAGACACCATCAACATTGAAGAATTCAAAGCTTGGAAATCCAAAGGGAAGATGAAGATGAAGCAACTTGAAGACAATCCAGAATCCTCAACTCAAGCTATGAGGAGATCTTCAAGAGAAAAGAAGAAACCAATTAGGTATGGGTATGATACTTCACTTGTAACCAAGCACTCTGTATATCTTGCAAAGGATATCTTAAGTGAAGAACCAGGTACATTTGAGGAAGCCATTACTAAACCAGAATGGAAGGAAGCAATGGATGAAGAAATGGAGGCTCTCAAGGAGAGTGATACTTGGGACTTGGTACCCAAGAGGGACTCCATGAAGATGATAGGATCCAGATGGATCTACAAACTCAAAAGGAACTCAGATGGTACAATAAGCAGGTACAAAGCTAGGTTGGTAGCCAAGGGTTTTGCACAAACCCAAGGCATTGATTATGAGGAGACATTTTCTCCTGTGGCCAAGATGCCAACTATCAGAATTATGGTGAGTGTAGCTGCATCCAAGAATTGGAACATGTACCAATTGGATGTGAAGAATGCATTCTTGAATGGATGGATATCTGAAGAGGTCTACATGTCACAACCACTTGGCTATGAGGATCCCAATAAGGTAAATCATGTTTGCAAATTGAAGAAAGCTTTGTATGGATTGAAGCAGGCACCTAGAGCATGGAACTATAGATTGACAACCTATCTCTTGGATCAAGGATTTGTGATGAGTAAAGCAGATACTTCATTGTTTATAAAGAAGAACAATTCAGAGGTAATATACTTGTGTGTCTATGTTGATGACATCATTATTACAGGAAATGATGTTCAAGGAATTAGACACATCAAAGGTCAAATGATGAAGGAATTCAAGATCAATGATCTTGGATTATTGAAGTACTTCCTAGGGCTTGAATTGGTCTACACAAATTCAGGTATATTCATTACTCAGAAGAAGTACATTCAGGACATGGTCAAGAAGTTTAATTTGCAGGAAGCTAAAGTCTCAAACATTCCTATGGAGGTCAACCACAAACTCAGTGCACATGAAGGAGAAGAACTCAAGGATATTACAGGTTATCAAAGTTTGGTAGGTAGTCTCAATTATGCTACCTTAACCAGGATTGATATATCATATGGTGTTAGTGTACTTAGCCAATTTATGCATAAGCCAAGAGTACCACATTTGGAGGCAGCCAAGAAGATAGTAAAGTACCTAAAGGGATCACAAAATCATGGTTTGTATTATCCATATTCATCAGACATTGATATCAAAGTATACTCAGATGCACATTGGGCAGGTTGCAAGGATGACAGGAGGAGTACATCTGGTTACATATGCTTTGCAGGTGATAAACCAATTTCTTGGTCATCCAAGAAACAACCCACAGTAGCCCTATCATCTACTGAGGCAGAGTACAGAGGGCTAGCCAATGCCACTCAAGAAGCCATATGGTTGAAGCTACTATACTCAGAATTGGGGCTATACACAAGGTCACCTATCATATTTGGTGATAACACAAGTTCACTTCACCTAGCAGCTAATCCTGTGTATCATGCTAGGACAAAACACATAGAGGTTCATTACCACTATGTGAGGGAGAAATTACTTAGCAAGGAAATCCAGTTATCATATGTGTCTACTAATATTCAATGTGCAGATTTGCTTACAAAAGCTCTGGATGGGAGCAAGCTATGCAGGTTTAAATCCATGATTGGATTACAGGATATCATTGAAGACTAAAGATAAAGACTCAAGCAAGTGTTTGGCTTGAGGGGGAGCTGTTGGTGCAAACAAGCCTTCACACTTGGCTTTGATTTGTGCCTTGAAGACTCAACATAAAGCTTGGACAATTGGAACCTTGGAAAGATAAAGGTTGAACCCATGAAGGATACATTTGAACCATAGAAACAGATGCTTAATTGATTGTTACTCTTTACCCAATGTAAAAAGTCAATATGACTTAATCAATTATGTAATCACACCTACTAGACTAGAGTCGTGGAAAAAGTAGATGTTTTAGTTGAGGGAATATCTCCCTAAGTCTATTGGAGAGAATCAAGGGAACTTTAATTTGAATTCAAATTCAGATTTGTTCAAAATTCCTATAAAAGAGCTATGTAAAAGTCGCGGGTTAATAAGCTCACTTCCCGAGGCTAATCCAAGCAGATCATAGAGTGTGTGTGAGCTACTACTTAGCCTACATCTCTGAGTACCATTGGGCATCACTTTACATGCCAATGGGAATGTACATTTGATAGATTCAATACATATACTCATAGTTCTTAACTCTGTGTTTTTCTGAGTCATTCATCTCAAAGTCTGTCAACTTCAACAGGACATATCTCAAGATCTACTGAACCAAATTTGATGATCCAAGGCTCATTGGAACCAGCTCAAAGAATTCTACAACACTACAAAATTTCAAGTCATTATATCCAGCCAATTTGGAGAAATCGCTGTCGAAGTGATCACTGGTATATTTCTGTGTTGTTCCTAAAAAATCGGGGGTGTCCCTGATTTTGCTAAAGATCATGCTCAGTGTATAGTTTGTTATTTGGAGTGATTTAACTTGCTAATGGTAGCTTGTTAAGTTAATTTAATACTCCCAGAAGGAATTAAATCAATTGCAAGTGTGCTGGACACACTGAGCTTAGGACTGAGCAGGTGTCAATACAGGAATAGAAAGTTTTTGGAATTGTGAAGGTTCAAAATCATCTGTTTTGATTTGGTCATTACTCAATCATTTTGTAAAGCACATATATAGTTTCTTGGTGTCATTTGGAAGCTCAAGGAGTGTCCTAACCATATCTGAAGAGAAAAGAGGGCAGGTGTGAAGCAGGTCTAGCAGCACCAGCTTGATCTTCTGATTGTACCCAGCCATCACATCCAACAGAAGCTTTATATTGTCTCTCTAAATCTTGTCTGGATCATGTTTTTTGGTTGAAAATTGAACATGAAGGTGAAATAACGAAGAGAAATGTTGCATGAGAGAAAGGTAGAGCATGCTTAGGATAAAAGTGTCTCCATGAAAAATTTGTGGATCTTGTTTGAAGTACCTCATTTTGGGCTCTACATTTAGTTCACTGTAAGATAATGCCTTCATTTTACTCTCTCTCTCTCTCTCTAAACGCTTTGAACTTATAGAGCTCAAAAGTGGTATTTGGAAAAATATTTGGACCTAGGGCATCTCTATCACTATTATGCAAATGGAAGAGTTGAACTTTTTTGTGTCTTACAAGCTTAAGCTAATTCCTCATCATTTACGAGTTATAGGGCTTCTCTATTTCTACGTGAATCCATGATTTGCATGCATACGTGTAGTCATGCACACTTATGGATATCTTCAAGATATGACTTTTTGTTTCCTTTCTTATACTTTTGATACGTTATGCTAAACAAAGCACTTAACTACTCCAAGCACATGATTTTGCGAAAGTTTTGCATTCAACATGTAGAGAGCTAACTTTTGCTGAATTTGGTGGATTGCACACTTCTTTGGGGATGATAAACTCTATTTTGAGGAAGATTTGCATCGTCATGCAACAAGAGATAAAAAATAAGAGAATTACCTTGTGATTGATAGTGATGTGAGCATGAGAGTGTGGTTGAGAGTGCGAGTGTGAGTGAGATTGTGATAGCTGAGGGGTGGTTGGGAGGATGAGACTTCCTTAAGAAGATATTTTCCAAAGTTATTGTATCGATCGATTCAAATCTATAATACTAGAAATACTCTTTCTTTGAGTCATATCTTGTCTATTCTTCCACATCATAATTTCTTTTATCTTGTGAAAGTTTTGTTTTTTCTCTCTTCTACTATTCATGAGTGATGAGAAGCTTGTGATTGGGGATAGCTTGTGATTGTGGAAGCACTATATTCTAAGTCTATTTGGGTTGCAATGTTCGTTAATGATGATGCAAAGTATAGCTTGTGATTGTGGAAGCACTATATTCTACGTCTATTTGGGTTGCAATGTTCCTTATTGATGATGCAAAGTAAGAGGGACTAGCTGACCTACTATCAACTTTCCTTCTTGTAGTTCTAAGAGACATATCATTGCTTAAGATTTAGGACCAGATTGTGTTCATGATCTATGCATCCTCTTTCATGAGCTTAAGATGAATTCCATGGTGATTGGCTTTTCCCCTTATGCTCAAGCTACCTCATTCCAACAGATGTGCCAAATTTTTTTGGGGAAATTCTTTAGTTTAAGGGGCTTGAGTGTTTGTAGGAGAAGAGTAGAGAAAAAGGAAAGAGACATGTTGCACCCAAAAGTTTTGTGTGCCTTGATTAAGATATAACATTAAGTTTTCTTTTGTTGTCAAGAATAAGACAAAATTACTCATTGCACATAACATTTTTAGGAATAGAATTATGCACGAGTACTTCCAAGTACTTGTGCAATTAATCTTGTGCCAGTTCTTCATCTTATCCAAGTGCCTTGCTCCTCTATGCCCTTTCAAGCAAGCATCCAATAGGTTTGAAGTCATGAACATCTCTAGTGTGAACTTGCAACACCCCCTTGGTAGTAGTATAGCCACACCTTGGTTGCTTTCTTCCTAGGTAGAGTTCACCAACAATACACAAGAAACCATACAATACTCATTTCAAAAATCTTTGACTCTCAAGCTCTCCATTGTTTGTGAGAGGGTCTCTACACACTTGACTCTCTCTCTCTCTCTCTCTCTCTCTCTCTCTATTTGTGTCTCTTTTCTCAGTACATCCTTTTCTCCTATATTACTTACTTCACTTTCTCTCTATGGACCCGCCTTTTGCATATGCACACCCCTTAACTTGTATAACAAATTCTATCTTATTGTAAGTGTATCATCTTAGGGTTAATAGTGAAACCCACTTTCCCACTTCTTGGTGTATGCATTTCCCAAGCCTCGTATTTTGTCTGATACGATTCCCCTACTTTTTTTTAAGATTTTCTCCCCAAGATTGTCTTACGTACACCTCAATGATATCTTGTTTGTAGTGACCTCATAGAAATAAAATTTTACCAGTGGGACAAACATAGCTTTTCTCTCTTTATGTAAATTTGCACGTTTGGCCTTGACCTCTACAAGATTTACAAATAATAGAGGGTTGACCTAAACCTTTGGACTCTTCAAAACCCTTTAGGACCTTCCACACGATCTTTGAAACCTATAATTGAATTCAATTGGAGGAAAACTCTGAGGATACACATGTGCACTACCTTTCTACCCAGTCTCTAACAACTCATTGGCTACATGTGCACCACCTCTACACCTCCTTACCAAGTAAACACCACGCCAAGCTAAATAGCGTTCTAGATCAATAGAGTTAGTGAACTTAGGGGATGAATTTTCTTAATTCTACTTGGGCTCCTTACAAATGGTTTCTGAGAAAACATCGTGTTCTTGTGGCCCATTTGTTGTCTCTTCATATAAAGATCTCATAGTTTCTTTTATTATCCTATGTTTTTCACTAACTTCATGATTGAATGTCCACTTTGCCTTTAGTCGAATGGATCTTAGGAATCCTGATATGATCATTGAAATTTCCAACCATGTTTAATTGTTTTGGCATCCACATATGGCATTTCATGGGTGCTTGCCACTATGGTTCATAGTAGAATTATTGAGCCTTTTCTTGAGAGAGTTCTTATAGGTGTTAGGTCATCTCCTTCTTGCCGATTGCCTTCATGATAGGCTAGCCTAAGTTGATGGAGCATTGCACTTGAAATTTTCTTGTTCTTGTGCTTGAACGATTTTCTTTGGGACCAAAATTTGCATTAGTGTACCAAAATGGGCCTTGGAAAACATGGATGTATCTTTTCATGATGCAACTTCTTCCTTCTTTCAATATTGCTCTACTCCAATTTGGAATTCATTGGTTCTAATAATGTTGGATCACCTCGTGGTGTGAATTGATTTTTTTAAAGATACCTTAGGTACAACAAACTTAGGGATGCATCTAGGGGTGTGGTACTTCCAGAGGTGTCTAACTATAAGAATTTGAACTTTTCTCCTATTTAACATGATATGAATTAGTAGTACCTTAACAATATTATCTTATTACTTGGGTCATAAATGTTCTTTGAGTTCAATTAGTTCTATGTTTAATGAGTCCTCAAATTCAAGTTCGATATCGATTTTGAATGATCAAAGCCTTCATCTTATATTAGTTGACCTAGAATGAGGTGATCCCATAGATCATTATCAAGTTACATGTTTTTTTAATGGCTTCTTGTGGTTTTTTGAGATTTTCTTCGGACTAGAGGGTAATTTCGGAAAAAGAAAAGTAGATTTATACTTAAAAAATTTGAGAAACATATTCGGGATAGAGATATTTCTTCTTAGAAAGTGAATATTTCTTTATCATTGAATCTAGTAAAGGGTGAACATTGGGCCTGATTTAACCCAATAGAGTGATTATAAAGCCACTCTTGGCCTAGGATCACAAAGTCTTCATCATCACAAGCGAGGAAAGCCATTGGCATACTTTGATTTTCTATGTGAAATCGGATCTTGATTTTGCCGAAACATTGTGATTCATGTCCTCCTATGCTTGTAACGTAGGACACTACCACTCGCAACTTAGTTTGAAATTCTGTTACAAATGAAAGTCTCATTGCATTGGTTGTTGCACATACATCAATGAAGACCTTGTAGATTTCCAGCATAGATTGTACTAAGTTTACTTCAATGTATGGCCATCTATCATTGATATCATGGGAGGAAGTCCTCTGAGCCTTGAAAGAGTCCATGGTCAAGATCTTTCCTTGTTAACTTGTGATTTTTCTATAGGAGAGTTTTTGAGAATTCCAGTAACAAGTCAAGATGGTACCCTTGTTCATCAAAGCATAGCGGGAGCTCTTTTGCATTGCACCTAAGATTTTGTTCTAGTAATGTGAATCAAATTTATCATCATACAACTTTAATGGCAAGATTTACATTGGATTTTCTATGTGTCATTTATGCAAAATCTCTATGCTTATATCCTCTAATTGAAACATCCATAGGTGGGATCTTTCATTCATCCAAGATTGATAAATCAAATAGTGACTTGGTATGGAGGTTTGATCAAATGCTTTGTCCAAACCATTCCATTGAAGAGGTGGCAGATCTTGATAATAATTATTGGAAAGGTTGTTCTTCGTGGTAGATCTTTGAAGTTGCAAACAGATAGCATTAGCTCCCCAATCTTGAACAAGACTTCGATATCTAAAGAATGGGCATCATATGAACATGTGAGAATTTCTAGCTCTACCAAAATATTAGATCACGAGTCTTTGTTTAGAATCAACACCACAAATACTGAGAAGGACACCTTCTAATAATCTAAGTGGTGTGTCTTTATGGCCGTCTATTAACTTTATTAACATTCTTATTGGCCTATCAGTTATTTTTCTCCATTTCTCACAAAGTTTTTTATGGCACAACAAGACTTGTTATTGATTTTATGAAAGATTTTTTCATGATCGCATTGTACTTCATGGGGATGTAGACATTACCCTTGTTTCCTTCATTGTATAAGGGAACTTGTGTAGTACATGAAGGGGAGTCATCAAGAATTGTTTTGGTTTCCTCTTTCTTTTCCAAGTGCAATGTTTTTTTATGTAGTTGGATCATTCTTTTTATTCTACCAAGTATCATGGATTTGAATTGAGACTTAAGGCCACCTCAATATCAATTTCTGAGCTAATCAATGTATTTGATGGTTGATCCTTGTCTTCTAAGATTGGTCTTTGGTGAAAATGCAATTCCATGAAAGGTGGGTTTTGACACCTAGTTTCTTTCTCCTATCACTTCACTGTTTTGGTAATTTAAAGTGAGTCTTGTTAGAATTTTTCATGGCTTCTTCTATAATATTAGTTTTCTGTCTCTATGCAATGATTTCATTGATCTATTTTCGTCTGAAAAACTTATGAAATCAAACTATAATCTGTTTTCTCAAGCATGTGTGAGTCTATAAAAATCATGATTCTTTCGTCAAGAAGTGACAATGATAGAAAGTTTAAAAATAATTTTACATATATCTTCTTTATAAAAACTAACACACTTTAGGCACTAAAATCATTGAAAAAGCTCATTACTACATTACTTATGCGCAAATGAGAATTTATAGTAAAAAATGGTAAGGTCTTGAAATACAATGTTTAGATGAAATGGATTGATGAATGTATGGATCTTTGTTTGATACATCTTGGAATTCATTGATTAGAAATGGTCTACGACCTGGGCATACTTCCTAGATTGAAAATTTCATGTTTGTGCTTGCTAGTAATTTATGCTATGATGATTGGAGAGAACGAACCCAAAGTAGAACATGCATCGTTGATGGGGACTAATGCATTGGACCTTGATGGAACTTCCTAGTTGATGGTAACAGATACTTCATCAAGGTACTTTTGAATTTTCAAGTGCTAAGAGTGAATGAAAAGGTGAGTGTAACTTTAATCTTGGGAAAATATGTTCATTCATCTTGTTGACTTGCTTGTGTAAACATTTTCTCTCTATTCTCCATCCTCATTAATGAAATCTAATCACTTACTCGTAAGATTTTAAGGTTTTCTTTGAATTTATGTTTTGGGAAAAAATTGATTATGTAAGAAAATTTCACAAAAAATGGAATTCATCAACATTTTTACGAATAAAGAGGCATGAACAAGATGCAACGTTTGCTGCATGAGACATTTGCAAAGTGAAAACATTCATAAAATCATCCCTCATTTTAAATAGAATACATTCTTTTGAATTTTGAGAAAGATTAGAAACATAATGGAATATTTTAGACATTCATTGAAATTATGATGTGAGGAAAATGGTGAAGCAATTACAACACTATTAATCAATGGAGTATATGAGACATAACACTTTGATGTGAAATTATTAATGAACAAGCTCATCATTTGTAAAAAATCAAGGAGGAATTATTGAAAATTTATGTTATTTGCAGGTCAAAATAGAAGGAGAGAAATAATAGAAATGGATCTCACGAGGAATCTTGAGAAAATTGGCAAAAAATAACATGAGAAGTACATGATTTGGAGGAAACAAGATTCTTTGTAGACAATCTTAATTTTTTTTAGAGAAGTATCAATTCAGAGGTTAGAGATAAGTGGGTAAATTGGAGGAATAAATATAATGAGAATTATATAATTTTTCTAGTAATTTTGAATGCTTGTTCTAAAAGCAAAATAGAAAATCATGATCTTCTCTTGAGGAAATTATAAAATAAAAAATCAAAGAATATATCATTTCACTGAGTGATTTGAGAGAGAGAGAGAGAGAGCGGGAGAGAGAGAGAGAGAGAGATCACAACAAACGAGACCTTAAGCACTTAAGGGATTCCTAGAGATTTTGTGCAAACAATTGGATCACAAGTGAAAGTTAAGAATATTTTTCGCTCATTTCGATACATGTATCATATTTGTTTATGCAAATTAATGTATCATAGCTAGAAATAGAAAGTTGTGATTTTGATTGAGTTGATTTCTATAAAAATAATGAATCTTTTCAAAAAAAAATTATTTGCATGTTGAAATAATGAAAAAACACATTGAAAGGATACAAATTATAAAAACATTGTAGAAATTTTGGATGAACATAAACTTAAAATTGCAATTTTGAGGAAGGAAAAACACAATCGTAAAAAATGATTGACTATAGACAATTGCAAAAAACACACTTGTGAGAAATCATGATTGTCAAACTTTAGGATTCACTTATGGTAAGAGCTTAAATTTGAATTAAGAAGTTGGCTCCAACACTAGCTATAAAAATGAATCAAAAACTTGCATGAAAAAGCGCCCGATTTGGAGATCATTTGAGAGGGAATTTTTCTCTGATAGTGAGCTCATTATATAGCCACTTCACTACGCTCACATTGTCCAAATATACATTTCCATTGTCATTGTATGTTTATGTGATTTAATACATATACATTGATCACTTCTATACTTCACTTCTCTGTCAATTTCATCAGAAGAGCAAGAAAGGCTAACTACCTGTTGTGCAAAGGATGCTCTAGCCTAGTCTTATATACTTAACTCAAAATATAATTTCTTATTACCTCACATTAGGAATCGCAAGACCTCCCAAGAGACTTGGGAAGTACTCTGTTCATACTTCTGATCAAATACAAGGGCTAGGAAGAACCAACTTTGGGTGGAGTTCACAGCCTTGAAGAAGTAGCCAAAGCAAAATATGGCTGACAATGTGACCAAGATGAAGGATGTAGCTGACCAAATTGGAAGCATTGGAGAAGAAATAGAAGAGGAGTAGATAGTAATGCTGATCATAAATGGCATGATAGCTGATGATAAGCAGGAGTCCTTCACCAGAGCAATGGAACTATATATGCATATGGAGATAGTTGAACTCAACACATTGATGGGGCAAATCTTCACACATGAGACAAACCTCAACAAGAATGGAGAAAAATCTCGAGGTAGTCAATCTTCTCCCCTTTATGTAGATAGAAATAAATGTAAAGATAAAGGCAAGGAGGAGATCATACAACTCTTCACTTTGCAATATCTATGGCTGGATAAATCATACCACAAATGAGTTCTTAAAGAACACAAAGAATCAGAGAAGAAGAGGCTTCCATAGAGGAGGCTATGGACAATCTAGAGGCGAGCTCAACAATGGAGGAAACAATTACCATAACCTCTACAACCAAGGGTACAACAATAACTATCAAGGAGGTTTCAGAGGTAGAAGAGACTAAACAACTATACACAAGACCAAGAGGATTCTCTATGGATCATGAACATGACATTCAAGCAAGGTAAAGATGATGAGCATCTATTCTATATTGATTATGGTTGTTCCAATCATGTGGCTAGAAATGTTGTATTCCTATCTAATCTTGAAGAACCTAAAGGGAAGCATGAAGTGCAGAGAGGTGATGACGCTAGGAACTCGCGGGAAAATATAGGAGCATAGTGTCTCCTTCGTCTCCTCTATAACTCTGTTCATACATCCCCTGAACAATCCATAGCTAGTTGCTCTGAATAGGATAAGTTTGACACCATCAAAATTGCATACAATTTTGTTGTCTGATGATGTGCCCAAACCCCGTCGAACTATCACTTCCACCGACACAGAGCCCTCTGTGAACTGCTACATAATCTATAACGGTCGCACCATGCTCGACACCGGAATCCCCATAACACGCAACTTGTGTGCTCATCTCTACCAGACTCATAACCCGAGAATCAATTCTTCTTGCTCTTTGAATTCCTTCCATGGTTGTCGAGGATCGATTCCGCTCTGATACCATTTGTAGCGTTCCTCATCAAACCAATGGAGATGAATACTTAGACATACAAAAAAAAAACATTTTCATGAATTAGTTTCATTAACAAAAGAACAAATTAAATAAATTATTTAAATCAGAAATATATAGATGGATTGAGAAATCTTATCTTGTGAATCTTCATATGTCAAATTCTAAATACATCAATAGTTTTTGGACAATAACTTCTTCCTTCTCAATACAATTTAGCTTTGGAAAACAGCTTCTTGATGAAGCCTTGACCTCCCGACCACCCCCGAGCTGATCTCAATCTCAATCTCAATCTCAATCTCAATCCTAATCACAATCTCAATCCCAATCCCAATCACAATCTCAATCTCAATCACAATCTCAATCTTATGGTTCACATTCCCATTTTCATTGATGATGAGAAGAGTTCAATCAAAGATGCTTCTCGTGAGTCTTGTGCACATCGTCTTAATCTTCATCATCAAGCATGTATCTTCTATGTTGCATTCATCACCTCGATCATGGTTCTTGACAATTTGAATGTCCTTTGGAATCAAACCCCCAAACGTTTCAAGCGAGTGTTCAGATTGATGAGATTGAACAACTGCTTTTACTGCAATAAGGCGCAACCAATCCGATGCTCATCTATTGGTAGCAAATGAAAAAGGTTGACATACCGTCAGATTGGTACGAGAAAACCTGCCACTATTTCTCCTCAAAAGAAGGTCTGATGAAGATGCATAATAAGCAATTGAGTATTAAGCTGCTACAAGGAAAGCGCCAGCTACAATGACTGCTGCTACCCAGGTTGCCTTACCATCGCTCCATTTGTCTCATCGCCATCCAACTGTAGATAAATCTTCCTTGCTGTCTGTCTTCATCCAAGAGGCCGTCTACTCCTCTCTTTGGTCAGCAAGTCTTTACTTCTTTACAAATCAACTCTGGGCTATTGCGAGCTTCGCATCCATTTCTCATCCATGATTTCTTTAACGTACATATGATTCGCCTGCTCTGATATTCACTTCATAAAGTACTTCGCTTGTATGAAACAACCCGAGGCTAGTGTTCGAATATGTAACCTCATGAACCGACTTTCATTCTCTTACACCAAGTTGTGTGTACTTGCCATGGTCATCAGATGATGGAAGAAGCCAAAACATTCGAGTTTGTCAGAGAATCCTAGAGTAGACAGATAATGTTGATGAGAAGCTTCAAAGATGTGAGAAACATGATGAGTCACCCGTTGTGCATCAGAAGTCCATCCTCAAAAGAACGTTATCGGAGGGCGCTGCTAATCTTCTCTCTATCATTCTTAGCTATCGGTTGTCCCATGCAGAAAGCTCCGCCATGTGTGTGCAAAATCACTGGTCTGGTGACCTGTTCACCCAGCATCGCTAATTCCCACTTCACTTGAAGCAACACCATAATTATGATACAGCGAAGCTGAAGTTGTATCACACACCGCATCATAAGATTGGGCATCTAGCGATGCACAAAACCAAGTGTTAACATATGCGAACTCTTCGTAATGCCGTACTTTCACTATTCTTACGCTTTGGAGTTTTGACTTATTTTAGCTTCGCGTTGAGTTCTGTTCTTTTCCATAAATTTAGCCAAAAAGATCGTTTTCTATTTATACTATTCTCTTACTTTCTATTTATGTATAAACACAAATGCTTTCATATGAAATCATGCGTTCAAACTTCTATACACACATTGGGTTGACATGCACTCACTCACATAGCTGGATGTACACATAAGGATGCTCACAAATGCACACACTCCTTTTCTATGATTAAGCCATCACCACTACAAGATAATATATTGTCTTAGTCTATCGCTAATATAAAGCCCTGGAAGAAAGTAAGTCCACAATGTTAACTCAGAGAAACATTACCGAAGATATGTAGAAAGGGATCATAGACAAAGCATACAATGAGTTACTAATGTTCATCAAATTACTTTGATAGTTGGCATGCTTTTAAACCATAGCTTATGTATATTCCTATGACAGTTATATTACAAAATAAAGAAACCCTATGACTTGGAAAGTGATTTTCCAACTCTGACTCAAGAAGAACCATAGATATCAGAAGATGTCAACTCAAATATTAAGAGAAGATTGACTACAAAGCATGGAAGTCCTAAGGCAAGAAAAAGTTCAAGCAATTGGAAGACATTCAAGAGTCATCTAATCAAGCACTTAGAAGATCTCAAAGGCAAAGTAAGAAACCCATAAGGTATGGCTATGACACATCATTAGTCACCAAGCATTCTATACACATGACTCAAGATTCTATGTTTGAAGAGCCTTCTTCATTTGAAGAAGCCAATAAGAAGGAAGAATGTGGAGAAGCTATGCATGAAGAAATTGAAGCACTTCAAGAGAACAATACTTGGGATTTGGTCCCCAAGAAAAAATGATGATGCACCATAGTGTGCTCTCCTTCTTCAGAGCTCCATGACGATACCTAGAAAATTGAGATCCAATCATCACACATGGTACTTCACACAGAGGCTAGACAATACATAGAAAACATAGCACACAAGGAGCTCCAATAGAGACTTCTTAGGTGTTACAAATGTGGTCGAGCATAACTCTATGGGGGACAATGCCACTATATGTTTTAACAAAGGACATATACAAAAGTGTTCGGTGGCCATTTGGTCTTTCACATGGACACTAAAGGTAACAATCTCCCACTAAAGGCCAATACGTACAAAGTAACTATGGGTGAAAAATGAAGAATGATAAAGAATACCTAAGTGTAAGTATACAAACTATACCTCCCACCTAATGGGCATGTTACACAGTATACAAGTGACTATGTAAGAACATGAATCAAGTAACTCCCATCAAGTGCCAACTATGTCGAAAGCTATCCTATGGTAGAGCTTTAGTCAAAGCATCTGTAGCATTATCTTGAGTATGAAACTTGTCAAGAATAATGTACTCTATGGCTAAGAAATCTTTAATGAAGTGATACCTCACCTCAATGTGCTTGGCCTTTGCATGATAGACTAGATTCTTAGCCAGCACAATGGCACTCTGACTATCACAGAGCAAATGTAGTACATGCTGAGGTAGACCCATATCATAGGCAAGATGAGAATGTTACAATTCTTTCTGACATGCTTTGATGTGTAACCAATAATGGATGATTTCCCTATACCTAAGCATAGAAACCAAATGCTAGTCAGATACCTCAAAATCATCTTGACCACTTCCAATGTTTCTTGCTAGGATTAGACATATATATTCTCACAACTCATAGTAGAAATGCAATGTCTCGTCTCCTAGCTTCCATAGCATACATGAGATACCAACAACATACGGATAAGGAATTTTGGTCATGAATTCCTTTTGCTCATCTAATTTCGGGTAATCATCCTTGCTCAATTTCACATATGTGGGTAAAGGTGTACTCAATGCTTTTCCACCGTGCATATTGAACCTATCAAGTAATTTGGATGTGTACTCTTTGAGACAAATATATGCATCTTTTACTCCTATCACGAGTAATATGCATGCCAATAATATGTTTGGCATCCCCCAAATCCTTCATATCAAATGTCTCGCTCAACTTGTTTTTGAGAATTCACATCATAAGAGGACTTCCTAGCAATCAACATATCATCGACATGAAGTATCAAGCATATCAACTTGCCATCTATGCATCTCTTTGTGTAGAGACAATGATCCTCATTGCTTCGAGAATATCCTTGAGGCTCCATATAGCATCAAATTTTTGGTATAATTTTCTAGGGGACTCTTTGATTCCATCTAAGATCTTCTTGAGCTTACAAACTAGACTTTCTCTGCTAGGAAATACATCACCTTTTGGTTGTTCCATATAGATCTCATATGTAAGATCTCCATGCAAGAAAGTAGTTTCTCATCCATTTGGACTAGATGTAAGTCCCCCATTGCAATGAATCCAAGAAACATTTGCAAGCTAGTCATCTTGACCGCTAGAGAGGAGATTTCCTCAAATTCAATAGCATGTTGCTTAAAACTTTTTGGAACAAGTCATGCTTTATACTTTTGAGAAGCACTATCTGATGTGAATTCGACCTTATAAACCCATTTACAGGGTAAATCTTTCCCGCCTTTTCGCAACGGTACTAAATCCCAAATACCATTCTTATGAATAGAATCCAACTCACTCTTCATGGCATGCTCCCACTTGACATGATCCTCTGTCTACATAGCCTCTTTGTACCAAGAAGGGTCACCAACATTTGTTAGCATAACAAAATCTAAACTTAGAACATATCTATGGGGTGGATGTGAGACACATCTAGAGCATCTCAATGGTTGCTGAGTAGGACCATTTGTAGATTGATCTCATTTGACATTCTCTTGAACATCCCTATGTGCACCATTTTTATGCATGGTAACTGGAGGACTAGTATCCTCAAAAACCACTCTTCTCACTTCAATATCCATAATAGCTTGTTTATGCATCTTAGAATCATTGAGAATGACATCACTACTTCGAATCACTAACCATGTTCTAGGATCCCATAAGTGATATCAAAATTTTCCTTCTTGACCATATCCAAGAAAATTGCATTTATTTGACTTCAATTTTTGTCTAAGATTCTTGGGTATATGAATGTACGATTCACACCCAAATGTTCAAAGATGATCATAATATGGTGGATTCCCTGTCCATAACTCTTGTGCCACTTTCAGACCTTTGGCAGTACCAGGCAAGTTAATCACATGAAATGTATTCAATACTGCTTTTGCCCAAAAGCCTTGTGAAAGGTTTGCTTGATGGAGCATAGAAACTACTCTATCTTCAATAGTTCTATTCATCCTTTCAGCTACACCATTCTGTACTGAGGTATAAGGAGCTGCAAACTCTCTACAAATTCCTCTAGACTAGCTGAAAAGGCTGAATTGATGTATGTTATGCTCATCCCCATTATCTGCACGTAAAGCTTTGAGCTTATTTCCTTTTTAAGCCTCAACTCAAGCAAGCCAATTTTTGAAATCAGGGAGTACCTCATCCTTCCATTTGATAAGATATACCTAGAATTTTCTAGTAGCATCATCTATGAAAGAGAGAAAGTAAAAAGAATCACCTAATGACCTTGTGGGCATACGACCACACACGTCTATATGAACGTGATCTGAAGGCTGAGTTGAAGAGTTAATGTGCATTCTATGCATGTTTCTGGTTTGCTTTCCATATTGACAATGCTCACAAAATGAAAAATCAAAGAAAGATAACACATGTAAATAGTTAGAACCAGAAAGATTTTCCATTCCACTATGAGATATATGGCCCAAAGGACCATGCCGAATAGAAGCCATAGGCTATTTAGTAACACTTAACAAGTGGTCTTTCTATGACACAAATAAAGGATAAAGTGAGCCAAATTTGCTTCCTTTTGCAATAACCATATTGCCCTTTGATATCCAAAAGGAGTGAACATAGAATAACATCTTGTAACCAAGGTCATCAAGTTGATGATTGTCATCAAACTATGTGATAACTAAGGTACATGGCATGCATTATGCATAGTAAATTTTTAACCATCAATGAATTGCACAACCACATCTCCAATCCTGATAATGTCACACTAATAAGAATCACCAAGTCTCACAGTACCATGAGACTTTGCTGCATAAGTAGAGAACCACTATGTGATAGCATATGGAAAGAAGCACTAGAATCTAGTGGCCATGTGTGCGTGACTAAGTCAGGAAGTCTTAAGGACTTGTGTGGATGAGACTGTACCTGGATCACCCCACAAGTGCACACCCAATTGTTAAAGAAGCGATAAGGACTATCGTTAAATTTGTTACCTTATTTTATCTAAGTCCTTTGCTTGTCATCCCCTTGGTATTCCTTATATCCATAAATCTGGGTTGGTGTGTTAAGTCGGCTTCTCAACCTCAACCTCTTTCTAGCTTTTGGTCTTCGAATATTGCTTTGTTCCCCCACAACTGACCCTATTGTATTTTGTGGAGCATGTTTACTTCTTTTTCCGCATGCATCATTTGGTCAACCTTGCATCAGTTTCTATCTTTCGGTTGATGCTTCAAAGGTTTTGTCTTTAAATCTATCTTCACATCCTCAAGGACGTGATGCTTTTCTTTAGCCTATTTATTTCTTTCCCACCGCACTCACCTGGTAGAAGGAGAAGTGACTAGGATTCTTAGGCAATTTGTTACTTTATCCAATGAAGAATCCTTTGTGTATAGCCTCCCCTTGAAAGGTCTTGGACATGATTCTTTGTTTAAGTCATCCGTGCTCTCTTGGCTTCACTGGCTTCATACTTACATTAAAGCTCTTTGACTTGGTCTTGTAGTTTTTTATTTTCAGCCGTTAGCACATTGCACTTTTCCAAAGATTCATTTGCTTCTTTTTTGAACGAGGACATGGCTCAATTAAAACCCATAGTAAAGCAGATGATAGAAACTTATAGAAGTGGATAGCGATTATGTAAAAGCTTTGATGGAACACAATCAATGTCTTTGGAATACTGGGTGCTTCACCCGTGAGTACATCTTTTCCTTTATCCACCTGTATTGTTTCATTATGTGGTTGTGTAATTTGAAGATGTATCTAATTTTTTGTTTCTTCATGCGTTGTAGACTTTGTAGCACTTCCTTGAAATGTCACGTCCAATGGAGAAGGCTCTCCTACAATTCTGGTTGGTGTGAATGGTTCTTCCTGATCTTTTTCTTTCTTTGGAACCTTCAACATAGTTTCTCCATCCAAGTGATTCTCTATAATTTGGATCTTTCTTTCTTTATTCATTCTTAATATGTGGATTTCTCCTTGTTATGATCCTTTTATTGGTGTATCAGGGACTGTGTTATCTCACATGTTATCCGTTTTTGTACCTTCCATTTCAAAGGAATCCTTCACTTGATATCCACATTCATTGGGGATGGTACATGATCTTCTTTGGCTTCAAAATATGAACTAGAGTTCACCAACCTGAGTTCTCTATATCTATGGAATTTTATCAATTTTTTTCCTTGCAAAGTTTTTGCACAAGATTGATGGTAGTGATTCCCTTGTATTGGTAGGTTTACGTGTCCTTCCATGTATCTGTGAGTATCTTCCATAACTTCATTTAAGTCTTCTTCCGCGATGGGCTTTGTGTTCTCGATTTTCGTCCTTGGAAGTGCATGTATTCTTTTTGAAGCAGGAAGCACTTCTTCTACCTTTGACACTTCTCTTAATCTCTTCGCTCCACTCATTCTTGGGAGAAAGCTTGTTCCTGCTTCTTCGATCACTTTTACTCCCTTCTTCTTTCTGGGAATGATGGAGAGCTTTGCATATTTTGCCATCTCCATTGATGAAAGCATTTCCTTAAGGTACTCCCCAATACCTAATGCATGGTAGATCAGAATAGTCAATGCTACACTTCCATTCAAGAACTTCTTGTGCCCCATTGCTTTTTGGCTTTGAATAAGTGCTCTTGGATGTAGGGCATCAACTTCACTTGATTACCAATTTATTTTGTTGCATCAGATAAGAGTTTTACTATAATGTTCTGAGGTGCTATGTAGCGATGCATGTTGGAAAAGTAGAAGTGTTGGTGAATGAGACTGACCTCTTCTTCAATATCCACACAATTAATATCCAAGAATGTGTGGGTCTTCATTGCTTGGCTTTCATCCTTTAGCGCTATCAATGAACTCTTGCCTTTTTCATTACATCCACGGTTGATGGGAGTTCATGTAAGACTTTAAAATCCTGGGACATTACAGGAAACTGATGGTCGGTGTCCATTATCTTTATGATGATCAAGAAGAGATGCTCTCCCACCGCTTGGTCCTCTCAGAACTAGTGGCCCTTGACCTTGATTACACTTTGCAATGTAAACTCTGGCACTTCCTCTTGAATGGTTGCCTCAGAGTCCTCGGAAGCCATCTGCACTTGTAATAGGGAAAGAATCAGCTTACAAGAGAAACCAATTCATATGTTTTATGTGTGGCTCAATGATCTATCATTTCTTTTGTCGCTCCGTTACCCCTTGCTTAAGGAAGTAATGTCTCTTACCACCCTTTTCTTAATTTTTAATGTTGAAAGAAAACCAAAATTAGTTTTAGCCGAAGCACTTTGTTATTTACAGTGTACGGTCATTCGTATGACAGTAGAAGCTAAGACCTATTCCAATGATGGAAATGCGCACCACTATTTATGTTGAAGAGATAATGTTTCAAATGCATGGTCTTGTAATGTGGCCCTGTCATGCATACTTTGTGTGCAATGGAATCTTCATGAGTGCAAGTAGAATCTGATTGAGTCTGTTGTTCCTGTCTTTGGTGCCTTTTAGGTCTCCATATCCACTTTGTAGTTGGTGCTTGGAGCATATGTTTCTGTCGAGCTTCTCATTCTCTGGTCCTTGTCTTCTTCCTACTAGAAGTCTGAGGTTTAGATGTCATGTTCTTTTGGTACCCTTGGAGATTTTTAATAGACTCCTTTGCTTCATGCTGTAGACATGAGATCTCGTTAAGCTTTCTTATTTCCTGATCTACCATTTGTCGAACTTTTTTCAGGATCCATATATGTTGTTGTGCCCTCTAGGCTCCTACTAATGACTTTGGAAGACATACACAAAAAAGTCTCTGTGTGTCCGATTGCAATGGTGCATCGTGGTTGTTCCTTTGTGTTTTCATTGAATGGCTGATATGCTCCAATATAGAGTTATCTAGTTGAGTCATTCGATCCTTCTGTACCTATTGTAGATGAGTATTGCATGGATGTGGTGTTCCAATGGTGGACGTCCTCGTGGGTTTCCTTCTTATAGTGTAGATAGATTGAGAGGTAATGTTCTCATACTCCCTCTTAGGCTCATCTCTCATGGGCGAGGTATTCTTTCCATCTCTTGATACGCTCCAAGGCTTCCTGGTGTGCTTCTTCTCTAATCCTCTCTTGCTCCTTCTTTTGATTCTATGCTCCCACAAGTCCTGCTAACATCTGGTTTGTTAATGGTTCCATATATCACTTCACTCTACATCCACTTATGTAGTTGGGAAGTATATCTCCGTCTAATCTGGTTTAATGTATTGCTCCGCTCGTTGAGATTCATTTAATCAATAATGGTTCGTATCCGCATTGCTACAGTTTCTTGTCATGTTGCTTCAATGTATATAGAAGGAATAAGTCTCTTTCCTTTAAGCCTTTGTATTTGATATGTGCATCATAATATGCTTTCTGCCTCCGTTTATCAGCATAAATTTCTGCAACTGTTTAAAGCCTTGTTTCATGTAATTTCTCAGTTTGATCCAATTTCTTGGATAGTTCATGCCCCGTCCACTCATACTGCCATGCTACACGTAGAGTTGGCACTAAAAAGTCAATTGGTGAGATTGCATTCTGCCCATAAACTAGGTTAAACGGACTAGTTCCAATGGCCCTCTTGTAAGCTATTCCGAAGGCCTGAATTGCATGATGCAATTGTTTGACCCAATCTCATATTCTTTTGTTGACTATCTTTGCCAACACGATGCATAACACTTTATTGGAACTCTCTGCCTAACCATTAGCTTGAGGGTGATATGGGGCTGATTTTTTATGAATTACTAGGAATTCGTTCATTAAGGATTCTACTACTTTGTTGATGAAGATCCTTCCTCTATCGCTTACTATCTCTATAGGTAATCGAAAGGAACTAAAGACATTATCAAAGAGAAACTTTGTAGTAGTTTGTGCATCATTTTTTCTTGTTGCTTTTGCTTCTATCCATTTTGTCAAATAGTCTGTTGACACTATTATATACTCAAAGTGTGATCCCTTGGCGGGAGGATAAATAGAGCATATGAAATCAATTCCCCATTCTGAAAAGGCTCTCCCACATATCATGTCTCTTAGAGGCATATCATCTCTTCTAATACAATACTTGGCTCTCTGGCACAGTTCACAACTTCATACATAAGTGTCTGCATCCATATGTAGAATAGGCCACCACAAGCCTGCAAAGAGAATCATTTTTATAGTTCTTTCAATTAAAAAATGTCCTTCTAAGGTTCCTGCATATGCCATCTCTAAAATGGGTAATTATTCTCCTTCATGGATGCATAGCCGTAGCTGATTGTTCTTTCCTCTTTTGAATAATTGCCTTCCAAGTATAATATAATCCTTGCTCATTTCTTCTAGGGATCGCTTCCTAGCTAGACTCCTTCCTTCCTCATGCTCTCGTGTTTTCAAGAACTTAACCAATGTACTACTCTAGTATGGGGCTATTGTAGAGAATTGTAATAATGTTTGGTCTTCTGGAGTACTTTCTTGGCATTCTGGGCAACTGCCAATGTGTTCATGTACATCTTTTGGCATATCTAGCAAATACACTCCCAATCGTTTTAATTCCCTTAGTGTTCCATGAGCTCCCTTATGCATTCTCCATTGATTTACATGAGCTTGCCCAATTAAGTTCTTCTGTTCAACCTCTTCCACACACCTTAACATTACACCATTGGGTTCTTTATAGTACACACTACCATAATGTGCAAATGACATGATTGTAAAAATCTTGTCCTGGCATCCTTCTTGATTCTATGATATGGTCCATGTGTGAATATAGGAATCAATGTTTGTGCCCACTTTGGACATACTTCTAAGTTGAATAAATAGGTATCTTGTAAGTCATCCGCCACTTTGTTGGGTGGTTCTCCATGTGTTGGGTATTTCCTTTTTTGACCACTAGTTCGAACTCAAACTCCATCACCAATAGAAACCATCTCACTAGTGTTCCCTTGTTACACTAGGGTTTATTGACGAGGTACAATAAGGCCCGATGGTCAATCAAGAACTTGAACTTGTTAGCTGGAAGGTAGTGCCTAAATTTCTTAACTACATACACCATTCCTAAACCTTCTCATTCCATAGTGGTATAACTTCTTTCCACTTGGTTTCGTTGCCTGCTCACATACCCAATAGGGTGGTCTAATTTTCCTTCATCTGTAGGTTGAGCTAAGATGCATCCTATTGCATAATTGGAGGCATCAACATGGATATGGAAAGGTTTATTTTAGTTAGGAATCTTCAATATAGGTGCTACACTTAATCATTGCTTCAATTCATTAACTAATTTTTTGCACTCATCTTCATGTGAATTGAGTTAATAATCCATATAGTGGCTTAGAAATTATGGCATACATGTGGATAAATCTACGATAATATCGACAATGGCCCATAAATGCTTTTACTTCCTTTGCATTCTTGGGTCTAGGTAACTCTAGGATCACCTTAATATTATCCTCGTCACTGGAAATTCCATTCTTAGATACGATGTGTCCTAGGATCTTTCCCTGTCTCACCATAAAGACACATTTTTCAAGATTCAAGCATACTCGATACTGCCGACACTTCTCAAATATTCTTCGTAATTCCGGAATGTGTTCATATCTCTAACCTGAGTAGGTGCATAAGTCATCGACATATACTTCCATACTCTTCCTTAGGACAATAGGGATTTGTATGGTAGATGGAACTTCACTTTCTTTATTTTCCTTTGTCGGCTCTCTAGTTTCTATTTTCAATCGTCCAGCTAACTGATTCCATGATTGTGGTTAGGCTCATAGTAATTCTTCTACAGTTAAAAAATGTACCTTGGTCTTCTTGAGCTCTGCTAGGTTGTGTGAGGTCTTACCTGAAGACCCATCTTCTTTGCCTCAAATAGTGGGAGCATGAAAGACTATAGACCCTTTCTCGTATTCTCGAATATAATTAGGTAGCATGGAAAAGTTGTGCACTTCCTCCCTATTTTGGTCGAACATAGAAACTTCTTCATATACTTCTTCCAAATTAGGAGTCAATTAGGTATCCTCAATGTCTAGTTCCTCAAAGGGTGGTCGTGAACTCTCATTCTTTTTCCATCACTCTTCTTGGATCTTAGCCAACAAATTTTGCGGCCAAATGGCTTCTAGTTTTGGGATTATAGAAGTTGCTTTGCTATGACTACTCTATTGTTCCTCCTTATTACATTTCGCTTTCGGTATTCTTGTTGGTTTTTTATTGTTCTCATTAAAACATTCATTGAATTGACTCTTTGGTATTCTTCTTTCTGGAAGGACTGAGGTAGTCTTTTCTAAAGTGGCTTGAGCTACCTCTATGAGTTTTCTACATATTGCCAATCTCTCCTTTTCTAGGTCCCCTTCTGGGTATAGTTTCTCGTGTTGTTCTATATTTAGTCCAATCGTGATTCGTGACTGATAAGCTTTCAACCACATGTCAAGGTTGTTTGGTACTGGATCTACTAAGAGTGATCCTGGTTCTGGAGTCTGAGACTTAGGTGGTGTGTTATCTTGTACCTCATGTTCCCGAGGTGTCCTTCGTTCTTTTACATCCTTCTTGTCCTCTTTATTTTTATTTCTCATCCACTTATTCGTGAATTTTTCCCTTCTAGTCTTGCAACTTTGTTTTTTTCTTTGTTTGGTTACTCTCACGTGGGTCTTTTGAATCTTCTACTACCTATATCTTTGGATCTAGATCCTTATTCATCTCTTCTTTGGAATCTAATTCTTTTATCTCTTGTCCTTTGGCTTGGGCTGGAGTAATGGCTTTTAAATGTATTGTGTAATGTTTATCACTTCCCAATGATTCAATCACTTCTATCACATTGATCTTAGTTGTGTTGTGAGTCTTATTGGGATTTTTTGGGCAATCTCTAATTTCCACACTCATTGCAATACCCTTCCCATGTTCTAGTGGTGGGTTGTATGGTAAAGTGCATTCCCTTATGAAGTGATCTCCTCCACATCTATAGCATGGTCCTCTTGGCACAAGTGATCTAATGGGTGGTCTCATAGGAGCTGGTGTCTTAAGTGCATTGTACATCAGGCTCACATATTCTGGTCCATAGGGATTGTGGTATCTTTCATAACCATAATATTGTTGGTCATAGGTTTGGTCATACTCCACAAGACTTGCATCATAGGGGTAGTATTCTCCTTGGGTTTGCTCCTATCCTTGTTTTGTTGTTTTTGCACTAGATATAGGTGTTGTTGGTACTATAGATCTCTCCATGTTCTCCTCTGGTTGAGAGTATTTAACTAGCACTAAGTTCTGAGGATGGGGGGTTGTTCTCTTAACACTGGCTGTGGTTGTCCATATCCTCCATGTTCATAAGGCTTCGGTGCTCCTTTTGGGCCTGGATAAGGGTTGTATCTTGGTATCTCTCTTCCTTGCTCTCTGCGAGGGTATTCGTAAGGCCTATACTAGGGTTGATTCACTCACCTTGATTGCCTATTAAATGGGCAATTTTTTAGTAGCATGGTTGGTATATTTATGCTCGGTATGACAATACAGGTTGGATCCTTGGAGTGGCTGCCTATTCTATGGGTCAGGTTGTTGCATGCCTATTCCTCCTCTCATATACATATGAGATGGATGATCTCCACCACACATGCTACATCTCCTTAGCATTGGCATTCTCATTGGTGGGTTCTGGTAAATTCTTTGTCCATGAACTCCTAACTTCTTAGCTACCAGTTCTGTTAGCTCCTCCACATTACTAGAACCAGCCATTACCGTGATCCTCGTGTTCCTTGATTTAGAAGAGCTCAGTGAACTTTTGAGGTCATGAGCTAGGTTGTCTTCTAGATCAATGCATTCCTGGAGGCACTCACTTAATATTTGAAGTCCTTTCACATAGAAATGGGCCTCAACCTTCTTATGAGTTCTAGGGATCTCGACATTACAGGAATTGCTCGTCTAATTAGATGCATTCCTCCTCCTCGCCTTGGTCTAACTAGTGGGTGATTCATGTTACCTATGCATGAGATGGTTTGGTTGGGTGAATGTATCCCTGGCATTGTGAATTGCACATCTATTTGGTCGGGGATACTTCACTAGCTTGTTTATGCTGATATTGTATTCTCTGTTCCTTGGTGGGTTCCAAAAGGGTTGTGGAAGGTAGTTGCCTTCTCTTGAGGAGAGAATACAAGCAACCCCATGTATTTTAATTAATACCTATCGACTTCATCTACTGTTCAATACCTTCTTTGGTTCTAGTCTAGGTATGTGATTGTAGACTCATCTTCAGGATCCTTCAACTCATAGATGGTGACTAGTATTACTTCCTGTCCTCATGTGGTTGAATCAATTTATAAAGGTAGGTCTGATCTATGGATTAGGTATATATCCGATAGGCAATCATCTTGGGGTATTAAAATCCCTCTCAAGACTTGAGTCACCATAGACTTTCCCCTTGGGGTAACCACAAGTTCTTTAGGGTTTGATCTTCCACAACTTCCTTGTCCCTCTAGTTCTTCTCTTTTGTGGATGTGATCTGGGTTTTTCATCACTATGTAGATTTGAACTAACTTATCCATGTTAATCCTCCTTCGTACTTAACTGCATGTCTTAGCACTATTGCTGACTCGGTTGAGTTTGCCATTCTTGTGACCGACCTATTTATGCCATGAAGGTAAATAGGGATTCCTTGCCAAAGGGTGGACGCATACTGTAGAGTGGTATGGTATTCACCCTCTATGTTTGACATAAAGTTTTCTCTCAGAACAGAACCATGCATGTCCTCTCAGGCCATGGGTAGTTCCTCATCTAAGTCACTAGATGTGGGTGAGTAGATTGAGTGATGGCTCGCTTGGGCTGCACTTCCTACCGATGAGATGACACTTCTCTGGCTACTTAGCACCTGTCCTAATCGTAAGTTTATTCACCCTTTTAGTCTATATCTTCTCACCTTTTACCCTTAATTACCTCCTCAGTCCCTCCAAATTTTACCTTTAGTTTGTCTGCGTTATTGTGGACAATAGTACTCCTAGCGATACCTTAGTGGCAATATGATACCACACTTGGCACGATATGATACTAAGTGTGGACTCGATACGATACCTCCTCTACACATGATACGATAGTGCCCTCACAATACAATACCAGTCCTCGTGATATGATACCTTGCCTGATACGATACGATACCAGTAATAGGGGCGATACGATACTGCTCAGTCCACGATATAATACCAAGGTAGCTAACGATACAATACTAGTACTTGGAGTGGATACGATACTAGTTAGTTCTCTACACAATATGATACCATCTTTTCAACGATACAATACTAGTTTTATGCGCGATACAATATTAGTCCTCACAATATGATACCAAGTTGTGACACGATACGATACCGCTCAGCCCATGATATGATACTACTTATGCTCATGACATGATACCCGATGGACCACAATACAATACCACTGGATGACCACAATCGCGATACCAACACTTGATGATACACGACATCTTGAGGGTATCCCGATACTTCAAGTGGGTGTGCATGATACGATACTAGGCGAGTATCATGATACTAGGGAATTTTGGTATCGTGATACCAAAACTCAACCAATCACGATACTGCAGCCAAAAATTATTAGAACTTGTAATCTTTTTGTGCAAAGTGTATATTTCCCTCTCCCCTTCACTCTTAACCCCTTGTATAACTCCAAAGCTACCTCAAAACCTTCTGTTCTACTCCGTGATATAAGATGCGAAGTTAATCACGTTTGTGCGTATTCTTTTGATGTTTTTGAGGTGTTAAAGTTGAAGAACTCACCTCGAAGAGATACTTGCCTAAGCCTCATGCTCTCAAAGTCTAATATTTGCTTGCTTGCCCCGATACCACCTCAGCGATACCAATCGCTGCTCTCCACGATACTTGTTCACACGTGACTGAAAAAATGATTTTTTTGGATTTAAGGACCTGGTTCAAGAACTGCCTGAATTGAATGAAACTTGACAAAAAATCTCTTTTGGGGTTCTCCCTGAAGCGTTCTACTTCTTCTTACACTACTCCTCTCTCCTACTTAAATCGAACTCTTCCCTAATTGTTGGGCGAGATGGATGGATACCTCAAGGAAGTGAGGTGGTACTACTAAATCCTGCTTTGTACCAGCCCTGATACACTTTAGAGTTATAAGGTAGGACCTCTTAGCTTGCAAATGAAACCAAGAAAGTACCTATGTACTTTGGAGTTGGTGCTTGAAACAATTAATCCAAAACAGGCTAGTTCAAGAATAGCTAGTATTGAAAAACTTGCTATTTTTGTCCATACACATGCTAGCTTTTTTTACTCAGAGCTCACAGTGCAGTAACAATTGACAAAATTCCTTTTGGGGGGATTCAATAAGCTTAGATAGCTAATGATTTCAAGTGGAATCATTTAAAGTGATCAACTATGCTCGGAGAAATCATTTTAGCAAATTAAATCTTACCCTTGACTTTTTAGGGACTAGCCAATAGATGACCAGTGAGTAGTTCGAAGATGATTTCTCCTAGATGCCTGAACCAAATGACTTGAAATTTTGGTAGCTCAAATAAGAGTTTAATTTGGTTCCAACGTGTAAAAAATTATGTAAAATGGTTGAGTACTCACTGAGATATGTGTTGGGAAAGATGGATGGACACCTTAAGAAATGAGTTGGTATGAATAGTCACCATTGAGACGATTTTCTCCAAATTTACAAACTTAAAATCCTTCAAAATTTCACATCTTGTAGTAAACTTTGATTTGGTTCCAAAAAGCTATAGATCTTTGAGCATGATGGAGAAATGAATGAGATATGAGCATTCAAAGGATACTGTTATTAGTCAATATGGCAGGGATGAAGATAGATGTAATCAACAATCTAACGTATTATGTAACAATGTTATACATGATCATTGGATGAACATGATGCCCAATGATGGTGCTAGGAGAAGGCTATAGTGTAAGTCTCTCTACTACATCAAATGATCAACAATATGCTCAGTAATGGGGGCACTATGGCCACGAGTCTCTTTTATAGAGATATTCTTTAAGTTTGAATTTGAAATTCAAATGGATCCTCTACCTAAAGGTACTCCTCTAAGTTAGGAGTGATTTCAATAGGTAAGATTTGTAGCTTTTAGATCTCCAACATCCACGAGATATGTGGACTTACAATATTCCTTCAAGTCAAAAAAACTTTTACAAAAGGTAAATGGTAAAAGCTCATAAGCAATGGTTCATATGCCCCTCAAGCCAAGCATCTTGGCTTTGTCTTCTTCATCAATTTTCTTGAATGTCGTGCAATCCAATCATAGCTTTAAGTGTGAAAAGTTTAGTACCATCAAAAGCTTTGGTCAATAAATCTGCACATTGCATATTAGTGGACACATATGCTAGTTGAATTTCCTTTCTCAATAGCTTCTCTCTCACATAATGATATTGAACTTCTATATGCTTCATCCTAGCCTAATAGATAGGATTTTCTACAAGATGTAAAGAACTAGTATTGTCACCACAAATTATTGTTGAGTTAGAATGTAGTCCCAAATCTACATGTGCCAATCTGATCCATATGACTTCTTGAGTAGCATTGGCTAGTCCCCTATATTCAACCTCTGTTGAAGATAAAGCAATAGTAGGTTGCTTCTTGGAAGACCAAGAAATGGGCTTATCACCTGCAAATGAAAGATAACATGAGGTACTCCTCCTGTCATCCTTACAACCTGCCCAATCTGCATCTGAGTATAGCTTGATGTCCAAGTCTGAACTATATGGAAAGTATAAACCTTGATTTTGAGTACCCTTGAGATACTTCAAAATCCTTTTGCAGCTTCCAAGTGAGGTGCTCTAGGTTTATGCATGAATTGGCTTCCGACACTTACTCCATAAGCAATATCAATCCTTGTCAATGTTGCATAGTTTAGACTTCCAACTATGCTTTGGTATCCTGCAATATTTTCAAGCACATCACCTTCATGAGCACTTAATTTGGTTTACCTCCATAGGAGTGCTAGCTATCTTAGCATCCTCCAAGTGGAACTTCTTCAACCTGTCCTACACATACTTTCTTTAAGTAATATAAATTCCCGAATATGTATAGACTAATTCAAGTCCAAGAAAGTACTTTAGTGACCCTAGATCACTGATTTTGAACTCTTGCATCATTTCTTAATCTGCTTGATGCCATTGGCATTGTTACTTGTAAGTATGATATCATCAACATACACACATAGGTACATCATGTCTTAATTACTTCTCTTGCTCATGATCAATCCTTGATCTTGAAGATAGGTACACAACCTATGGTCCCATGCCCTAGGTGCCTATTTCAATCCATAAAGAGCTTTGTTTAGTTTGCATATATAATTTACCTTGCTTGGGTCCTCATAGCCAGGAGGTTGAGCCATGTAAACCTCGTCTAAAATCAAGCCATTAAGAAAAGCATTTTTTACATCCAATTGGTACATAATCCAATTCCCTGATGCACCTACAATTACCAATACATTGATGGTTGGCATTTTGGCCATAAGTGAGAATGTCTCTTCATAATCAAGACCTTGGGTTTGTGCAAAACCCTTAGCCACAAGTTCTAGCTTTATACATGCTTATGGATCCATATGCATTTCTCTTGATTTTGTAAAACCATCTAGAATTAATTACCTTCATAGATTCCTTCTTTGGCACCAGCTCCCAAGGATCATTCTCCTTAAGTGCTTCTATTTCTTCGTCCATAGCTTCCTTCCATTCTGCCTTGGTCTTTGCCTCTTCATATGATGAAGGCTCTTCAAGTGGTAAATCTCTAGCAAGATAAATGGAATGCTTAGTAACTAAAGAAGTTTCATACCCATATTTGATTGGCTTATTGCTCTCCCTTTGTGATCTCCTTATAGCTTGGTTGCATGATTCAGGTATATCTTCCAAACTCTTCATCTTGACTTTGCCCTTTGATTTCCATGCCTTGAATTCTTCTAGGTTGATGATGTCCTCATCATCTGATTTGATGTCTTCAATTTGATTTGGCTCCTCCTTGGTGAGGCTTGGAAATTCCTCTTCCAAGTCATAAGGTAATTTAACCTTCGTTCATTCACTTTCAGTCCAAGAGTCATTCTCATCAAACAAAACATCTCTACTGACCATAAATCCCTTGTTGGATGGATTGTATAACCTGTATCCTTTCTGATTTAAATAATACCCCATGAAGATGCACTTCTCTGCCTTAGGATCTAGCTGACCTCTGATTTGAGATGGGATATGCACATAAGCAACACATCCAAAGATCGTGCAATGATCAAGTGATGGCCTTCTACCATTCCATGATTCATATGGGGTCATCCCATCAAGTGATTTTGATGGCAACCTGTTAATGAGATAAGTGGCAGTAGATACACTCTCTGCCCAGAAATAATTATGTAACCTTTTCTCATTGGGCATTGACCTAGCTGTTTCAACAATCAACCTATTTCTCCTCTCTACTAGCCCATTTTGCGCAGGGGTATACCTTGTAGTAATTTCCCTTTTGATTCCTCTATCCTGCAAGAATGCATCAAATTCATTTGAGAAGTACTCACCTCCTCCATCTGACCTTAATCTCTTTAGGCTTCTTCTTCTTTGGTTTTCCACAAGTGCAAGATACTTCTTAAAGCAATCAAACACTTCAATATAAGATAGTCCACCTACTGAAATCATTAATGAAAGACACATAATACCTTGAGCGAGAAATTGAAGGGTCTTTGCTTGGTCCCCACACATCTATGTAGACAAGTTCCAAGTAGTCCTCATGCATGTAGCCTTTCTTTGAGAAGGATAACCTGTGTGATTTACCAAATTGACATGCACCACATTTATAGATCATGTGTTGTTTGGATACATTAGGTATCCCAAGCAACCATTGATCTCTACATATTTGCTTTATGATTCGTGGGTGCATGGATCCCAAATGCTGCACATATATACATTATCCTTAGAAGATGCAGCACACTTCTCACTCCACAAGTTCAATGTTCAGCGTGAGCCCTTAAACCATGATGGAATTATATTCAATATTCAGCGTGAGCCCTTAAACCATGATGGAATTATACTTAAACCATGATGGAATTATATTCAATATTCAGCGTGAGCCCTTAAACCATGATGGAATTATACCAGGTAAGGCAGAAAGTATAATTTGACGATGCATTTTTTCCCCGAACAGCCAGCTCAGTGCGAGCAGGATAAGGAGCATGCCCGCCCAGCACGCTGTTGACGTCATCACATCCTTCCTTTCAATCCTCTTGAAAAGGGGCTGCTTGGATGAAAATGTGAGCCTGTTTTCCCTGGGCTTCGAGTCCACTAAACCGTACGAAGAAGAAGAAGCAAAGCAGAAAGAGAAAAGGAAAATGAGAAGGTTTCGTTTATCAATGGCCTCTAATCAAACAACGGAGATGATGAACCCTCGCAAAACTGTTATCATGGCGATCGTTTACCAGATAGATTGGAAAAGCAACCAGGGCCAGTGGGGTATATCGGAACAACTTTTCTCTGTCTGGCAATGACCTATACAGCTTCTCAGTTACCTAAAAAGTTCTAAGGAAAATCCTTGCCTCACTGCAGAGTCATATGTCTACGTGCTGTTAGATTAGAAGCGCCATACGATGTTCACGTACGCGTTGTAAGAGTGCAGAATAGTTTCGCAAGCGAAAACGAGAGATACTAACCAGCAGTTTCAAGAGGATGCTACAGCGCTAAGGTCAACTACTTTAACATTTCTACGGATTGTAGTATTTTGTAGTTTGCAAGCTACCTTACGCACAAAATTGGTGATTTTTCACAAAATACAAGTGATGTTGTTATTATGCTTGAACAGAAGTTGGTGATTTTTCACATTGTAAGTATGGAATCCAATGCTATTTATGTAATTTTTTGGGAATTAAGAATGGAACATGCATGCCTAAAAATGGTAAATAATTGTAATATTTCAATCTTACTACATAATATAATAATATGTAATGAAAATACCATAAAACGTTTTTGGAAAGTGTCGTGATGTAAGTGGGAATTAGTCTTTCTTGTGGAAGTTTTTTTTTTTTTTTTTTTTTTTACTTAAGTTTGTTCAGAATGAAGTAAATGAATGCTCAAAGAAGTTTGTTTTAAGTTTGTTCGGAATGAAGTAAATGAACGCTCAAAGAAGTTTGTTTGTCTGTAAAACTATGTACGGATACAATGTTGTAAGTGGAAGGATAGAGCTTGATTCGCCATTCAATGGTGGACATTGCACTATAAGATGCTTAAGCTCCTCTCCTGTGTAGTTCAATAATCTCCTTATGTCTAAGGAGCTTTTCTTGCTTTCATAAACCCCTCTAATGTTATTACATATGATGAAATGAATATGCCTTTGAATATGATTTTAAACTAGAAAAGATTATTGAATTTATATGCACAAAAAAAAACAAGTAGAATGAAATAGAAGAAGAAAAAAAAGAAATCAGAAAACGATTCCAAAAATAGTTGAATCACTTGAATTTGACCTAGTTTTGTGGATATCTTTTTTATCATTATTCCATGATGGACACAATGTGCTTTGATTTACTATTTAGAATTTCTTGTTGGATAAATGGAAATCTGTGTGCATTGAATGATCTAACCATACTTTATCCATTGTTATTTATTGGATCAAAGAGTACATTCCCAAAGGCATGTACAAAGGCCTTTCTTGAATGATATCAAGAGACAAACTTGTTATGCATGCCCATTGTGTACATGCAACATTGGACATTGATTGTTCTTATAAAAGATGAGCTTTATTTTTATAAAACAAAAGGATGGGCTAAACACTGTGAAAAATGCAGATATTCAATAATATAGTTCGACTCTT
Source organism: Ceratopteris richardii (assembly GCA_020310875.1). Lineage (NCBI taxonomy): Eukaryota > Viridiplantae > Streptophyta > Polypodiopsida > Polypodiales > Pteridaceae > Ceratopteris > Ceratopteris richardii. Next base: position 107,324,316 of record CM035425.1, on the reverse strand, counting down.
CATAGAATGTTGGAAGGAATGAAAATCTTGAGAAACATTTGAAAGGTCTTCTTTAAAGCCATAAGGATACGAAATATTTGTAAAAATTGAAGTGGAAGAGGCCTATGGTATTGCAACAGCCACAAAGTACAAATTTGTGCGGTTGTCACACATTGTCGTTCTTGATGAAGACCACATATAGCCCCAAGCTATGTTGAAGCTATAATAATGTTGGCTTTTGGAGGTCTAGAAAAATCACAAAAACCAATATATCCTAAAAAATATACAAGATTTATGAGTGAGTCAATTGAGGATTTCAAAACATTGAAGTTGGGCTTACTTACTGCCATGATTGTGATGCTTGTTAAAGCATTTAATTCAATTTAAGTTGATAGTTAATTCCATCTTCAAAGGAATGATATACATTAAAATTGATATACATATCCACTTCCATCATATCCATTAGAATTGATATATAGCATATCCACTTCCATCATACGATATATTACTACACACTATGAGTTATGTCAATTCATTTTTGTTAGATTCCTAGAACAATCATGGGCTTTACTTCATTGTTTTAGCATTTTGGTTTCTTTCACTTTTGATAGCACACTTTGGTCTTTGCCTTCGCATGATGTAGATGCACTCTACTAGAACGGCTAGTGAGTAACCACTAGTAGGTATCTGTAGATATGGAAGACACATCATGTGCTGATTATTCTTTGTGTTAAGATATATTGAAGGATGGAAAACTAGGAGCAGAGTAGTGCTATGGGTGGCATTACCATTAGAGACTCTGTTTGGCTATATCAATACCTTCATTCTCTTGACAAAGGATAATGGGATAGCAAACATAGTTCTAGTCCATATGTATTTAGGAGCTCATCACAATTTGTTTATACTTTATAAGCATGTGATGTGTTTTCTATAGTGAGTAGTGAGATCTTTATTGGATAGATGCCTTTGGGCAACATAGATATATGTGTTCAAGTCTACATTTTATATGTGTTGAACACTAGAATTTGAGTGATTCTAGCTATTTCATAGATATGGCACTATTTTTTCGTCCTTGCACTACATTCCTTTGCATTCTATTTGCATTAAATGTACATGCCTCGTGGACTTGATAGTGAAGGATGGTGTACCTTAATGTAACTAAAGATCTTGAGAGGATGTAAACTGATACGTTCATGACATTATCCTCTTTCTGATGATCCATTCTTGATCACAAAGAAGACGATTGGTGTCATATAAGTCATATCTACATAGAGTACATTGATATAATCTTTTCGTGATAGTTAAGATTGGTGAATTTCGGAGCTTGGGCTGACATCCTTGGTCCATGATCGTTTCCTTGCTTGGAAACAAGCATAAGATAACTTTTTATGACACCTTTGGAGGTGGTATGAGCTAGATAGACATTAAATAAGATGTTTCAGTAGAGCCTTACTTAGTTTGAGACTCGAGAGAAGTCGCAGGTGTGGTGGACACCCATCATAGAAGGATCTTGAATCTCTATTCTCGGAGCTCCAAGTTATCACTATTCTGGTGTCCCCCCTTCCATTGTACTCCTTTGTACTTGCCTCCCTTTTCTTGTATTCCTTGCCTCCTTGTTTATTGTTATATTCTAGAGATGTACATGCTTGGAGGAATGAGAAGTTCCTTGCTCAGGGAATTGCCTAGGCCAAAAGCCAGAGATTTCACACAAGGGACCTACTCATGATAGTGAGATGAGTAGAGGGACCTTAGAGAGAACCCTATATGGTGTCTATGCGAGGGCTATAAATAGGCTACGAGGTGAGTCTTAGGTATGTCATTCTTAACTTCTCACACTTCTTATCTTCGTATTGTATCTCTCTAAGATATATCTGTAGGAAAAATTTTAACATACTACATTCATCTTGGACATTACATTATGAGGTGTTCCATCCATAGGTAGTCACCCAACATGACCAATATGGCTACCTAGTCGTTGCTCACCTAGTTGAGTTACTTGAGAGGAGGTGCCAAACTTCGGCCACTAGGTGGACTCACCCAGGTTGGTCCATTTGGCCGTGTACGAATTTCCTTGCAATCATCTAGTATGTTTTCTCCCAAGTCAAACATCTATAAAGTAGAGTTTCTTACCACAATAGGGAACTTGATGAAAACTCATTGTTGTGTGGAGAGGTTGGATATGGTACATTTTCGTCTATCTCTTCATTTATTTCATGAATTTCTACTATGGAACACTCTAGGCCATGGAGAAAGGGGATTGTGATACACGCGTTTTTAATGAGGATGGAGTATGGACTTGTCAGTTAGTTTTCCTTTCATTTATATATGTTCCAAGCACTCCAAAAGTGGAAAGTAGATTTCTTTGTTGATATCAAACAATGTCATATGTATGACCACATAATTGGTATTGCTCAACAAATAACCTAGCCAAATTAGGTGTCTTCACTACACTACATGTGCAAATAGACCTAGCAATTTTGGTTAACATATCCACAGTTCCCGAGATTGACTTGTGCCCTCTCAATTTCTTAAGTATTCATACTATTAAATAAATCCATGAAGATACCCTTCCACTTCTCATTGAGAATGTCCAATGGGTAGAGTAGTCCTCCAATCCTCGATCTCTCAGCTTTATTGATCATGCATTTTTTGCATTTAAGCAGATAGTCTAGGATGTCCTTATGTAGTCCCGGTGAGTAACTGCCTCTTAAAAAGATCACAAGTCTTATTCACTCCTGCGTGTTGTGCACTAGGTGTGTCATGACACTCATTCATTATATGCAATCTCATCAAGACATCCATCATGGATACTATGATCCTTCCACTTGAATTGTTCTTCAGTACTTTATACAGGTTTCAACCAAGAGATCCTTACGCAATAGGATTGGAGCATGAGAAATTCTAATCTACAAAGGGCTTCTTCGAAGACATGAGTGATATCCTTAGGCTTTCTAAGGACAACATTACGAGAGCTTAGGACAAGGCTAGAGCCTATGTTTATCCTCAAAGAAGAGAAATCAAGATTGATGTAGGCGAGCAAGTGTATCTTAGACTTCCCTCTAGGCTTGAAACCATGAAGATAGGACCTTGTCCAAAATTCTTGTTTAAACAATGTGGACCATTCCCCATACTAAAGAGAACAAGAAAGATTGCTTACGAGCTTCAACTTCCAAAGAGTAACATGAACCATTGAGTAGTTGATCTCAATGAGATTGAGAAGAGGCTGTGTGAATCTAACAACCTTATTCGAGAGGGAGTCATGGGTTCTGAACCCCAGACTTGCCTAGAGGGAGGTGCCAACCTATCCATGTTGCCTTTTTGTCTTGGTGCCCAAGTTAAAGGAACTTATATTCAATTTACAACTCAACAGCTTGGAGGAAAGAATTACACATCTCATTGTGGGTGTCATCAACCCTAATCAATGGGGAACAAGGCAAAAAAATGAACTCATGGCAGCATCATATGGCATCAAAAAGATGTAGCTCTAGTATCAAAGCACTATCCGAGATGCAACTCTACTACAAGGCATCGGATTTGAACCCACATGGTATTCATGAGAGGTGCCTACTCTAGCCATGGTGCCTAAGTCATTTGATGTGAAAGTTATGCATGCATAGAGTGATGAAGAGCATTAGGCACTTCGAAGCCTCTATTTAAGTCGTGGACAACCACTTAGAGTCAAACACAGCTCGATTATGTGCACATTTACATGTGGCTAGAGGAAGAGGGGTGCCCACAACAGATCTCGAGAATCTGGTACACAAACCTTTCCTTTCCATCTAACTATTCTCCATTCTCCCTTGAGAAACTGGAATATGGACTTGACTCCTTTACTAGTGGAAGAGATAGCGAGAATTGCGTCATCTCCTAAGATGGATTCATTACTGATGGCTCTAATGATCTATGAAAAATATGGATTTTGCACATGTGTGTCCTTTATATCTTGATGCAATGAGCTATAAATGAAGAGAGAAACCAAGATGGACCATATCCAACCTCTCCACACAACAATGAGTTTTCAAGAAGTTCCCTATTGTGGTACAAAGTCTAATATATAGATGTTCGACATGGGAGAAAACATAGTAGGTGAATGCAAGGAGATAAGTACACGACCAAATGGACCAACCTCGATGAGTGTCAGTGGCCCAGGTTGGGCACCTCCTCTTACTTAATTGGACTAGGTGAGCGATGACTCCTAGGTAACCATATTGGTCATGTTGGGTGACTACCTTTGGATGGAACACCTCGTAATGTAACTTGCAAGATATATGTATTATGTCAAAACTTCACCTATAGATATATCTTCGAGAGATACAATAAGGAGATAATAAATGTGAGAAGTTGAGATTGACATACCTATGACTCACCTCCCAACCTATTTATAGCCCTTGCCTACTCACCATCCACAATTCTCTCTAAGGTCCCTGTACTCATCTAGCCATCATGACTAGGTAACTCATATGAACTCTCTAGATTTTCGCCTAGTCTATCCCCTGAGCAAGGGACTTCTCATTCCTCCAAGCATGTACATCTTTGAAATATAACAATAAACGACAAGATAAAGAATACAATAAAAGGGGGACAAGTACAGATGAGTACAACGGAAGGGGGGCGGAGTAAGCATAGTGATAACTTGGAGCTCCGAGATACCTAGGACTCACCTCCCAACCTATTTATAGCCCTTGCCTAGTCACCATCTATAGTTCTCTCTAAGGTCCCTCTACTCATGTAACCATCATGAGTAGGTAACTCATATGAACTCTCTAGCTTTTGGCCTAGTCTATCCCCTGAGCAAGGGACTTCTCATTCCTCCAAACATGTACATCTTTGAATTATAACAATAAACGAAAAGATAGAGAATACAATAAAAGGGAGACAAGTATAGAAGATTATAACGAAGGGGGGGGGAGGGGATAAGCATAGTGATAACTTGGAGCTCCGAGAATGGAGAGTCATAATTCTTCCGTGATGGGTGCCAGGTACACCCGAGACTTATCTCTAGTGTTCAACTAAGTCGCGCTCTCTAATAAAGGAATGATCCAAGGATCTCGCCGGTTCAGACAGACCTAAAATCGAACACCGTTTGGTCATCCGTGTGTATGGCCAAAGATCTCGAGTTTAGACTTACTAGGAGGTCTTGTGCTCTTGTGAACAAGTGATCCACTTAGCTTAGTGGTTAAGTCTCAAGGATGTGAAGGAGAAGGTCTTGGGTTCAATCCCCATGGGCGACATGGGGAGAGTATCTTGCCCAAAGAGATCTAGAGCCTTCTAGAAGCATCCACTTGAGTTAACTGGAGTTGACTGGGTCACTTGGTGCACATGCAGTTACATGGCCGACACATGGCTGGCTAGTATCCACTTGCCCAAGAAGGTAGTCCCTTGTAGAGATCTATATATAGAGGCATTTGGGGGAGGAGAATCATCTCTCTAGCACGTGGTGGTCGTAATCCTTTTTCTCTTGCATTGGTATCAGAGCAAGAGAACAAGGATCATAGACTCTTGAGCTCATTGATCATTCTGAAGCACCACTCAAAGATTTCCTAGAGACCATTATACTCTAGAATAGAGAAGTTAGGAATTGCTTATCAGATTGACAATTCCCAAGAACTTTCAGTTAAAGTCTTTGAGAAAACATGTCCTAAGTTAGGAAATTTTTCATTTTGAATTCGAATCGGTCAAGTTAGTATGGTTGACTCAACAGAAATGGTAAACTTTCTCCTACAGTTTACATAGGATTTTTAAACTCATCAAGAAACTATTGGGTCAAAGTAAACCATTGTACAAACATCTAAGTTAGATGTTTGGAACAACCAAACTTCAAGTTCTCCAAAACAAATTCAAATGAATCCAGAGTTCTCAAATTCTTGCAATTGATAAGTCCATGCACTAGTCATGCCCAAAAATGGACTAGTAATTTGAATCCACCTAGTTCACATGTTTGTGCCTAAATCGCACATCGGGAAACTGTGAATTAGCCATGGATGTTTTTAGATCCACCCTTATTGGTTCATTCACTACTTTGTACTTTGACCAGTTTATCAAAGTGCAAATAGAGATAGTGTTTTGAATCATTTGGGCAGGGATGCGACCATAGAGGTGAAACATGTTCTTCCAGTTCTAGAACATGACCATGTTCTTCCAATTTTAGAACATGAGGCTCGGGGGTTGCCTATAGTAGATATATAGCTCTATTTTCTAGGACAAAAATATTTTCCAAGGGGGGAAGAATGTAATAAAGTAAGTCTATGATCGAAGGATCTGGCCGGTTCACACAGACCTGAAATCGGACACCATTTGGTCATCCGTGTGTATGACCAAAGATCTTGAGTTTAGACTTACTAGGAGGTCTTGTGCTCTTGTGAACAAGTGATCCACTTAGCTTAGTGGTTAAGTCTCAAGGATGTGAAGGAGGAGGTCTTGGGTTCAATTCTCATGGAGGACATAGGGAGAGTATTTTTCCCAAAGAGATCTAGAGCCTTCTAGAAGCATCCACTTGAGTTAACTCGAGTTGACTGAGATACTTGGCGCACATGCAGTTACATGGCTACCACATGGCTGGCTAGTATCCACCTATCCAAGAAGGTAGTCTCCTAGAGAGAGCTATATATAGAGGCATTTGGTTGGGAGGAGATTCATCTCTCTAGCATGTGGTGGTTGTAATCCATGTTCTCTAGCACGCTCTAGTGAAACATCTTATTTAATGTTTGCTCAGTACTCACTATAGAAAATTGATCACATTCCGCTCAAGTATCAAAAAATAGTGATGAACTCCTAAATACATGTGGACTAGAACTATGTTGGCTATCCCATTATCTTTCATCAAGAGAATGAAGGTACCAATGTATCCAAATAGAGTCTTTGATGCTCATGCCATATCCCATAGCACTAGTATTCTCTTAGTTCTCCACCCTTCAAGATATCTTAACATGGAGAATAATAAGCACATGATGTGTCTCCAATATCTACAGATAGCTACTAGTGGCACTTACTAGTGGTTACTTACTAGACCCTCTAGTAGAGTGCATCTACATCATTCCAAAACAAAGACCAAAGTGTGGCCTCGAAAGTGAAAAAAAACACAAAATGCGAAAAGAATGAAGTAAAGCCCATGATTGTTCTAGGAATCCAAAGAAACTGATTTGACATAACTCATAGTCTGTAGTAATGTACCCTATGATGGAAGTGGATATGCTATATGCCAATTCTAATGTATCACATAAAAAAGGATAATATAATATAGAAGTATGTAATGTGTTAGTGTGCATCAGTGCAAAATGTGTATTTGATGAAATTGGATGTAATGTATGTTATTGGTGTCATCGGATGTGTGTAATATATGTACTTGCACATATGTGTCCAGTTGCAGACATATATGTAGGTAAATATGGATGTATACATATAAATACCAACACCCCACATCTCTACAGTTGGGCACATGCAGGGATGTTTGTATATGTGCATATGCATATCATTAGATATAGAGCTTGTATAGAAACACACTTACACATACATCTGAACACACACACATGTACATTCCATACAAACACACAAATACACATTAATCCCAACAAACACACACACTACAATAAACACCTGCAATAAGGAAAGAATACCTCCATAATGTATATGTATAAATAGAAAAGGCCATATATTATAAGACTATTAATCAAGCTCATTCCTTTGAGGATGCAATCAACTAACAAATTAAACTAAACTTGTAGATGCTTTAACAAGCATCACCATCATGGCAATAAGTAAGCCCAACTTAAATGTTTTGAGATCCTCAATTGGCTTGCTCATGAATCTTTCATATTTTTTAGGATCTATTACCTGTCCCGATTTTTCTAGACCTCTAAAAGCCAAAATTTTTGTAGGTTCAGCATAGCCTAAGTTGTCCATCATGGAATAATCATCAAAAAAGATCTCTACAGAACTAGGGCGAAATTGAAATGATTCCACTATTTTTGGAGTCCTTTTTTATTTCTTTTTGTTCTTCTTCTATTTCATTATACATGTTCTTTTTGTGCATATAAATTCAATACTTTTTTCTGTTTTAAAATCATCTTCAAAGGCATGTTCATTTCATCAAATACAGTAACATCATGAATCCTAATGAGAGTATCCTGAATCAAAAAATTGGCATACAAGCTTGCACATGAGAGCAAGATTTCCTGCTCCTGTAAAAACAAACTTGTATTTAGAAGAATATTACGAGCACAAATTTCTCTATTAAGAAGAATCTTCTGGGCATGAATGTCAATAACATCTTCAGTGGCCATTGCAATCAAGCCATTTCCATCATTTTCTTCTCCAACCAACAGCATAAAATGATTCTTCACATCATCATTATTTGAGGCCTATGGTGTTGCACAACTTCAACTATTGAAGAAGTATAATCAGAGGCATCTTGGATTATATAATCATTATTGCTATCCCTCACAGTCAATTCCACAACATAACTCAAGTTATCATGTGAATGTAACACATTTTTAGAATCCAATACATTAACAATGATCATTTCCAGAGTAGGCTCTATCATCGGATTGTCAATAGACAAACCACTAGCCTTTGTCATCTCTAGATTATCATCACTCAAGCTAGCAGCCTCTATCATCGGACTATCAACACACAAGCCACCAACGTCTTTCATCTGACTGTCAAGACACATGCCACCAACCTCAATCAACCGTAGAATATCTTCACTCAGGCCAATAGCCTCTGTCATTGGATTGCCAATAGGCAAATACTAAATTTTCTCATCTCTAGATTATCAACACCTAGGCGAGCCGCCTGTGGCATCCAACTATCAACAAATAGGCCGCCACCCTCTATCATTTGACTCTCATCAAATGTATGTGTCCTAAAAATGCATGTTTAGTAAAAGATTTTTCCACAAGATTTTTATGCTCTTTTTTTTCTCCACTATTACCATGATTTTTTTTTTCATATGTTGCAACTTCATTTCTTTACATTCCTCATATATTTTCTCCAAAGCTTCAAGTCTGGCCATCATCTCCAAATATTTTGGGTGAATAATGGAACCACCACCTGCAACATTCAATCCTGTCTTAAAAGAAGTAGAAGCTTTGCACTTGTTACCAACTTTCTTGCATTTTTGCTAATTGAATTTTGGGCATCCAAGTGTGGTTTGTTCTTTTTTCAAATATTCAATCTTGCATGATTCCTCATAGTGTGCATCATTTACAGTACAATGATCACCATCCTCATATATAATTCCTTTGTCCTAGAAAGGTTTATAGCTTGCAATGAGATCCATATCCAGCTTCATACCTATTTTTTGTTTGGGATACCCCACTCCCAGCCATGTCTCTATCTCGATTGATTGCTCAATGCATTAACATTATAGATATTAAAGATCTTATCTTTACTTTTGTAGCTATACTTGCATCGAAAAGTCCCTTCTCCACTATCTCTATTTGTTCATAAACTCATATGAAGCTCATACAAAAGAGATTTTACCCTTTTGTTTGCCAATTCTTGTTGTTTATCCTTGTTATCACACAATTTATTCATTTTCACATGTTTCATATGAATGTGAGCTTTTGCTTTGTATCTTAAGGGGATACAAACATGTGCCTCTATGCGTTGATGTATCATGTGTGCCTTGGTATGTTGTACCCTCGATACACTCACACTTTTTACCCCTCCCTATTGCACCCTCAAGGTATATACCCTACTCTGTAGTACCATCACGCTTCATACCCTTGTCCGTTGTACCCCTAAGCTATCAAAGAGATTTCTCTCTCCCCAATCAATTGATGAAGAAGATCTTGATGGAGATGAAGTAGTTGACTTTTAATGAAGCAATCCATGGAGACATTATGAAGAAATAATGAGCCAAGCTTATAATGTTATGAGCAAAACACAAATTAAAACATATTTATTCAATGAGTTGGATAGAAAATCAATTTCTTGATGAATGCTAAATATACGACGAGCTTCCTTCTCCGATGGTCCTTCAAACAAGAGACATAGGAAGGTGGTCACATCTAACAATGAGGAGCACAGTCATTGTGCATCTATATGTTGATTCAATTCCATGATATCTATATTAAGTTTGTTCACAACAAAAGCAAAAAAAATAGCGTTCACTTTAAAACCATCAAACTTGCAAGTGAACCAGTTTCTATGTGAAAGCAACATCAGGCCGATCTTTTTGGAAGTTTTGTTCCACAATGGATGGCTGAAGCTCTAAATATAGAGCATCGAAGCTCTTATTATAGAGCTTTGTTCACTATAAAAACAGAGGACGCACTGAATATCTAGGGGGGAAGGGAAGGCGCATGATAACAGAGACTTGCTCTAGACATCAAAGAAGGCTTGGAAGAAAATTATGAGGGGAAGGAAGTTTTAAAGACACGCGGGAGTCAATTTTTGTAGTCATCAACGCATGTGGTTGCTGTGGTTATGGTGCAAATTTATCATGGCATGAACTGACAACAATTGAGGGAAAACACATCCAATTGAATGCCTGAAGCATCCAATTGAACTCAGGGAAAACTAATTATTTTCCTAAGTTTATATTTACTCTTTGGGTCTCCATTGCATCTCAGTTCGCCTGAAGCACCCCACGTGCGCGGTATACCCTATGGTTGACCTGATCCTCCAACTTTTGCTTTTGCGTCAAAGTTTGGTGAACTTGATGTGAAGAAATGGCACTACAACTCAGATACATACAATTTCTATTTTCTTCCATATGCATTGACGATTAACAAATACTCACGGGCTTCTTCTTCCATGTGAGTGGCAGCTTGATTCCAAAACCTTGCATTTTTTTGGGTGTTAAGGGCTTATCATATTTGGTCTGAGCACCTCCATGGAAATTTGCAAGTGGTTATCCCCTTCTCACTACCCCTCTCATCAACATCTGAAGCGGAGACATTTGCACATATTCATTTATTAATATATTGGATGTATTAGAATTTGATCAAAACAAATTATATAAAGTTTATGCACACATTCAGTTTGAGCCTCTTCTTCGAGCCATATTCCAGGTATTGATCTATGTTTTAAGAGTTAGTTTTTATTAAATTTCAATTGGCAAGAAGAAAGTAGCTCCATTAAATGCACATGATAAAAGCTCTAGTATGGAAGAAGTAATTAAGAATAAGATTTTGGGATTTGAAGTGCAATTCAAAGATCTAGGAGATAAGCTAAAATGATAAAAAGCAAGCCAAATTTGAAGAAATGTTTCTATTCATTGATAAGCTTAGTGATTTTTCCAATTCAAGTCATGTGGTGTGTGGTATTAAAGAAATTTATTGTGAACTTAAAGAGCCAAATCCATGAATTTATTAATCAAGTAAATGAATTACCTAGATGCAAGTGCAAGCATGAACATGAAACTCAAAGCCTATCTACAAAACTTTATGATAGAAACCATATATTTGACCACAGACAATCCACCCATAGGTCTATGCATAAGAGAGTGAAAGGTCCAACAAGATCCTTTTGGTGTGATCAGTTAGGTCATATGTAAATGATTTTCTTTCTTATGATGATGCTTGTATTGCACTTAGTCACTACAATTAACCATAAGATTTGTGATTTCCAAGCTCATCTACCTTTGCATTTAAACTTAGGTAGAGGAGGCAGGAAAGAATATTATGACCAGACTAAATTTAGACCTAAAACATATAAAGAATTCAAAAATAGTGGAGACCTAAGAGCTATGATGAGAAAACAAATTCTTTTTAATTAAAATCTATCAAAAAAATTGAGAGTCAAAGTACATTCTTTGACAATGATCAAAATCTTCCAAAACCTAAATTTATGAGTAAAACTCACAATCAAACTAAATCCATTGATAAATTTATGGTCAAAATACAGTTGATAAGAAAAGGATTGACAAATTAGTAAAAAATGATAGAAACGAAGATACATATTATGAGAATTATGAACTTAAATTCATAGAGAATGACAATGTTTGTGGTCAAGATAAGTTTGATGAATAAAAAGCTCAGGCAAATGATGTTAAAATTATTCCCTAAAAATCTGATAATGATTAACTAAAAATCAAGATTTGATGAATAAGGAAATGGAATGGGTACAAGAAGCTATGCTGAACATTGAGCAAAATACTAAAAACTCTTCGAAACTTATGAAAAAGAGGGAAAAGAAACTGAGAGAATAATATTTTTGTGAATTTTTTATTCATATCTATGAAATTTTGATTCAAGATAAATATTTCCAAATTTTTTGTCTAGATATTTGATTTACTGCTTGAAGATTTTTCTATGAAATTTTCTCATAAAACATTTTTGATGCGTTTATACCTATTTGTTATTTAATGCTTGATGAAGTTTTATGAAAATTTATTCAAAGTTTATTCTGATGCTTGCTAAATCTATTAAAAGTTTATGACAAAGCTTTGCTTTCAAAATATTTGTGTGTTAATCATGAAAAATACACTAAGGCTTTCCTTTTACAAAACTTATGATGCAAAATATGAAACATATATGATGAAAAATATACTTTAACTTTTAGAAAAACATATGAAAAAAAATATGTTTGATAATTACGATGAAAACTATGATTTTCTCTTGATAAGAAAAGGATTGATTCATAGTCAATGATGCAAAAGCTGATCTTCTTATTGTGAAAAACATGATATGATGCAAACCATATTTATGAGAAAGTGAATAGGATAATTGTGAAACAAATGATGAATAGCAAATATTATGCATTATGATTTTTCTTTGATCTTTTAGAAGGATTTGATACTACTATATGATTGAATTACAAGTTGGCCCATCAAGCTGCCATGCAGGTTTGATGAAACGTTTTGATGAAAAGTTTTATAAAGCACTTTCTAAGATATTTCAAGAAGTTATTTAACAAAGGATGAGTAATATGTTCATGAAATGCAATTTGATGATTATGATCATTTGACTAACTCTCTTTGAAGTTTGAGACAGGTTCTAGATGAAAGGGATTGAAGTTATGAGTTTTTCAAGTGCCATGGACAGGTCCAAGGAGAATTCAAGAAGTTGAATAAAGGAAAGAGATTGCAATAACTTTTGTTTAGGAGACCAAACCAATTTTCCATATCTTGCACCATGGAATTTATATTTGCACTTCAAGTATGCATGTGAGAAATGTAAAGACCACATCAGTTTTTCCTCCCTTAGGTGCACGAATACTTGCACATATCTCAAAATGTAATTAAAAGCATGATCAAATTATTTGGAATAGAGTTGGAATTTTAAGGTGAAACCTCTTCAATAAAAACCATTACCCTATCTATGCACCATTATGTTTTCTGATGCATGAAAAGTATGCATGTGATAGGGTCACATTTCATGACCTTGCATTAAGGCACAATGCTTTTTTACCTATGCACTATGAGTGTTTTTGCAAGGATTTATGTATTTTCACATTGATTGTATGAAAAAATAAGAACATGAGCCTTGACATAAGATGCGGTTCCCTTCTTATTCGCACCATATTCTTTATATATGCATTTTAAGTGTGCATTTAATAGGGCCCACTACACAGCCTTGCATACACACTTTCTCTTCTTAACCCATACACATGCTATGAAGTTGATCATCAATATGCAAAATGATTTTTAAAGTTGGAACATACAACACCTCCTTGTTGGCCCATCAAGGAGGATGTGCAAGTTTGGTAGGGGTGGATCTCAGAGAGATTTCTCTCTCCCCAATCAGTTGATGAAGAGGACCTTGATGGAGATGAAGCAGTTGACTTGTAATGAAGAAAATCCATGGAGACATTATGAAGAAATAATGAGCCAAGCTTATATTGTTATGAGAAAAACCCAAATTGAAACATAGTTATTCAATGAGTTGGATAGAAGATCAATTTCATGATGAATGCTAAATATATGAAGAGCTTCCTTCTCCGATGGTCTTTCAAACAAGAGATATAGGAAGGTGGTCACATCTAACAATGAGGAGTAGAGTCATTGTGCAATATCTATATTAAGTCTATTCACAGAAAAAGCCAAAAAAATAGTGTTCACTTTAAAAGCATCAAAATAGTGATTGAACCAGTTTCTAAGTGAAAGCAATGTCTCACCTATCTTTTTGAAAGTTTTGTTCCACGGTGGATGGTTGAAGCTCTAGATATAGAGCACCAAAGCTCTAATTATAGAGCTTTCTTCACTATAAAAACAGAGGAAGTGCTGAATATTTGAAGGGGGAAGGGAAGGCGCATGATATCAAAGAGATTCTCTAGACATCGGAGAAGGCTTGGATGAAAATGACGAGGGGGAGGAAGTTCTAAAGACACACGGGAGTCAATTTTCTGCATGACGTGACACACAACATGCGCACTCATCAACGCCTGTGGTTGCTGTGATTATGGTGCGAATTTATCATGGCGTGAACTGACAACGACGCAGAGAAAACACATCCGATCAAAGGCCAATTTTATGATCAGTGCAACAACCATACTTCTGATTCGAACTTTCTATAGAAGATGACAATAATTTGAGCGAGAAGTTCTGATCCGACTATGGACAATGTAGAATTTGTAAGTTCATTAATATTACATGTATCTTCTCTTTCAATATGTTGAATATCATACCCATTTGAAAAAAGTGATGCTCTCACAAACTGATGCTAGATGCAACGCACAAGACATATGCGTAGAGCTTTATACTTGATGGCTTGACAATTTAGATCTTGACTTTCTTGACCGCTTATAACATACTATTCTGACAACGACAAATTTTGTGATGCGTTTATCCATCAACTTTAGCCACTTTGACACTGGTTGAAGCTCTAAATATAGAGCATCGAAGCTCTTATTATAGAGCTTTGTTCACTATAAAAACTGAGGAAGCACTGAATATCTGAGGGGGAAGGGAAGGCGCATGATATTGGAGACCTGCTCTAGACATGAGAGAAGGCTTGGAAGAAAATGAAGAGGAAGAGGAAGTCCTAAACACACGCGGGAGTCAATTTCCTGCATGATCTGACACAGGGAAAACACATCCGATCGAAGGCCAATATTATGATATTATTCTAGTGGCAATTCACAATGAGACTGAGGGGAAAGCCATCTGATGATCAATGCAACAACCATATTTCTGATTCGAAGTTTCTAAAGAAGACAAAAATAATTTGAGGGGGCAGTTTTGATCCGACTATGGACGATGCGAATCCGTAAGCTCATTAATACTACATGTATGTTCTCTATGAATATGTTGAATATCATACCCTTTTGACAAAAGTGATGCTCTCACAACCTAATGCTAGATGTGATGCATCAGACATACGTGTAGAGCTTTATACTTGATGGCTTAACAACTTAGATCTTTCACTTCCTTCAAACATAAATGTATTCATGATAAACAAATGCCATATGAAATTTGTAATAAAGTAAGTTTATGATCTAGGGATCCGACCGGTTCAGATGGATTTGAAATCGGACACCGTTTGGTCATTCGTGTGCATGAACAAAGATCTTGACTTTAGACTTACTAGGAGGTCTTGTGCTCTTGTGAACAAGTGATCCACTTAGCTTAGTGGTTAAGTCTCAAGGATGTGAAGGAGGAGGTCTTGGGTTCAATCCCCATGATGGACATGGGGAGAGTATTTTGCCCAAAGAGATCTAGAGCCTTCTAGAAGCATCCACTTGAGTTAACTCGAGTTAACTCGGACACTTGGTGCACATGCAGTTACATGGCCGACACATGGCTAGCTAGTATCCATCTGCCCAAGAAGGCAGTCCCTTGGAGAGAGCTATATATAGAGGCATTTGATTGGGAGGAGATTCATCTCTCTAGCATGTGGTGGTCGTTATCCTTGTTCTCTTGCCTTAAGGCCAAGTAGAAACTAGAAAATACTTAGCTTTGATCATAGCTTCGTTCATCCTTTGATCCTTGTGAGGAGCTAAAGCTATCCTTGACTTTAATCACTACGGACATACAGTTGGATTTGGTTGGGGATGATATCAAGCAGAATCTCGCTATTGTAATGGTTGAATCGTTCTTCAAGCTTGGAGCCAAGCGTGGTTCAATTCCCTTGAGCATAGTAATACGAGGCATGTAGAGGATTTAAATAACTTACTGTAAAAATACCGAAGTAAATTCTGTGTCGTTGTGGATACCACACAAGCCTATGTTATCTCGGTTTGAATCCCTTGCCATATGGATCATAGCTTTTTATCTTTGATAGCCATATGGATCATAGCTTTATATAAAATAACGGAATTATTATCTGCTCAAAAAGCTTCCGATGGAGTGGTCTAAACCAATGCTTGTACTAGCAAAGGTTTAAAGTTCAAATACAATCAGCCACCTTTGGATGTTGTCCTTTTACTTGTGCTCTATGAGCTTCAAAGTGCCCAGATATGCGATCTACAACTGCCTTCGAGGCCTCTTTAGTTGCCACAAAAGAAGATTCACCATTATCAAACTCTGCAGAGGTTGAAAGAGAAAAAAAACCTTCCTTGCACATGATGGCATGCATTGACCAACTTGTAGATGATTGAGAGGCGCTCGCAGCGATGGTAGCAACGATGCCATGATTGCGTCACAGCCACAAGAGAGAGAGACACACTATATCTATATCCACAAATTGGAATAATGGTTGTTGATTAATTTTTAAAAATCTACTGTAGCAACATTGCTCGTCATCTTGGATACAAGAAATTCTTCAGCGCATCAAGTCTTGAGTTCGATCTGCGTAGTGTGCACTAGGTAACACAAGAATATGCAGAGAATTTTGATTACTGCTTTCCCAGATCTGAGAGAAGTCCACCAAGCAATCTTGGATGGCTAGAGCCTGCTTCGTTCTTATTCTTTGACTGTGGCTGATCTACAGCACCCATATTGGCTTTTCTCTGCAACATCCATACTGGCTTTTCTCTACAGCACCCATATTGGACGGTGGCCGATCTGCAACACCCATATGGCCTCATGATGATATGATTCTAAATCCTAGCATATGTATTTGCATGTAGGCATATGCATTTACATGATAGAACGGGATGTTGTTTGCAAGTTAATATGAAAATGAACTCTCTTAGTATTTAGCTTACTTTATAAAGCTCATGGTTTGACATTAGGGAAGACACAGGACTACTTAGTTGCAAAGACATGCTAGTTCTAGTTTGTAGCTCAAGTAATTGGTTGATCCCTTTCCAAGTTGATACTCCGCTATCAAAACTAAATGCCTAATGAAACTTAAATATGTTTGATGTCTTACTAGGTATAAGTAGGCACTAGGAGAAAGTTAAGTATTCTTGATGACCAGAGAAACTTAATTAGTTGCAAAGCTTTTGTGATGTATGATGACTCTAAGTCCCGGATGTACTTAGGGAGTCATGAAGATAAGCTTATAATGATTACTCTAAATATAGGTGATATTTAGAAAGTCATCCAGATAAGCTTTTGTTGATTAGTTACGTAATTTATGTAACCTCTCAAGCATCCCAAGATTGAATGATAACTTCAACTATATTTCCAAGCTCCATGAGCACTCCTTGATTCCATGGAACTCAACAACCAAATCGATGAACTTAAATACAAACTGAACCTTGAAGTTCAATAGATTTGTATTTCATTCATATTTTGCATCTCTGGTAATGATGCATAGGGCTATGAAAACATGGAAACTTTATGAAGCACTTTTTTGAGGATGAGAAAAGTATGTTTGGTTTTGTTTAAGCTAATTAGAGCTTAAAGAAGAAACCCAAGTAATCTTTAGGAATCAATATATTTCCTACAAAGATATATCAAAGTAATCTTTAGGAATTAAGCTACTTCCTAAAGATAAGCCAACAAAGAAAACAGTCTGGTTAACTATTTTCTTGGTTAAAAAGGAATATCTTTTGGACAAACAATAAATCCTTAAGTCTTTTCCTTGTTCAAAAGTCAAGATTTCTTTTAGAGAGATTATTCTAGTAAAGAAAAAGATTCCAAGATGAATCATTGGCTTAGTATTACTTGATTCCTTGGCAAGAATCTAAAAGTTCTTGAAAGAAGAAACTCTCCCTAGATGTGAGACTAGAATATTTCAAGAAACTATAATAACAAGTAGTTCCCAATAATTCCCAAAACCACAAGTATCGATACTTAAGTCCAAAATTGATATAACCTAAAGGTATATCAAAGATTCTTAGCTTTAAAATCTAAGAGGCATTGGAGCATGCCTGGACTTAAGACGGGGAAAGATCTCTAAAAGCCCATGGGTAAGCAAAGACGCTTTTGTTAGTTTAAGGGATCTTAATAATAAAGACTAAGTCTTTATTTTAGTCCCAAGATCAACCAGAATTGATCAAGATTGGCCATGATTATCGAAGAATGTGTGATTGGAACTACTTCGTAGATTCCCAAGCATAGGCAATAAAAATTCCTTTTGGAAATTATTCACTCAAGTTTCATTTATCCAATGAAAATTTGAGAAAAGAATAAGCTATTCCAAGTTTGAACAGAGTGAAGAAATTCCAAGAGTGTAGTCTGCAACCGTGAAGACGGTACTTAAGTCTATGGAAGGTAAAACATAATGTTTACCTATCCTTAAAAGGATTTTGGTACAAATCCAAAAAGCATGAGCGGATGCTTAGACTTATGCAATAGAGAGATTCCTGTAAAGTCCTAGCCAGGATTGGTACCTAAAGCATCAGTAAAGAAAGGAATCTAAAGACAAGAAGTCAAAAGCTCTAGTCACTACAAATTGTTCAAGGATAAACCAGTTGAACTTGAATAGTTCTTGGAATTTTGATTGGTTTTCATTTGAAAACCCTAGAAAAGAAGGATGGATATTCCATCAAAAGGTTTTCAAGTTCCTCAATGAAAGCACTAGATCATGAATTGATCATGTGAAGGGATCAAAAACCTAGAAAATCTAGCTAGAGGTAATGCCTTGAAGCAAGAAGGTACTCTATCAAGAGATTTTTTGACTCTAGGATAAGTATCACCCACAATGTGAATATAAAATAGGGTGGTATGGAACACCAGATTTTATACTCAGATTGATGTAGGAAAGATGGTATGGGACATCAGACTATGGGATGATAATTATCTTTTAGTCCTAGTTTGGATCTTAGAATTAGGTTTGATCCTCAAGAGAATCAAAACTTCAAAGAAGGAGTTTAACTCAAAAAGGATAAAAGTAGTAGCTTAAGATACTTCAAGGTAACTTCAAGATAAAAGAAATAGAAGATATGAAGTAACTAACTTCCAAGATCTTCTTGAAACACTTCAAGATAAAGTGTTGGTTCAGAAATATTTAATACTTTTCTGAATCAATAGGACTTTGATATTGAAACTTCGTAAATTCAAGATAAAGTGTTGGTTCAGAAATATTTAATACTTTTCTGAATCAGTAGTTACTAGTGTAACTTCGTAAATTCACCCTTTTGACTCGAAGAAATGCGCAAGAATTGCATTCCTTGAAAGGAGTCAGGAAGACTGAATGTGACCTAAACTTAGTCTCAAGAGAAGCATTATCTGAATAATAAACTCATCAATAGAACCTCAGTGGTTCAACACAGTGATGTTGATTACCACACTAGTATCTTGTGGATGGATAATGTTTTCGAGTTGCTTTGAATCTTTTTGAGAATACAGTTTATTTCTCGTAAAGATAAAGAAAATGCTTCAATACCTTGTTGAAATAGATCTTTAAAAAGTTAAAGTCATTGGTCATCTAGACTTTGACTCATAGCAAGTTTACATATCTTTGAACTATGAATTGGTTGTACAAGAGTTTTAGTTAATTCTTTTCTCTTTCCAAATATTTTGGAATTGGCAAACATATGGTATCTAATTCCTTTTGTACAAAAGCAGGGTTAGCCGGTTAGAACTAGATAACTAACTTGAACATCCTAGATAGATGTTATGTACAAGAACCTTTTCAATCTTCAAAAGATAATTAAGTTTAAGTGAACTCATTTATTTGAGTTTGCTTCAAGTCATAGCATAAATGATTTTCTAGAGTCCAATATACTCTAGAGTAGAGAAGTTAGGAATTGATCGGTAGGCTGATAATTCCCAAGCAAAGGAAATGGTAAACTTTCTCCTACAGTTTACATAGGATTTTTAAACTCATTAGGACAAAGTAGTCCTGTAGATAGGTGAAAAAATCAAGTAACTGTTGGATAGAAATAAACCATTGGACGAACATCCAAGTTAGATGTTGGGACAACCAAACTTCAAGTTCTCCAAAATAAATTCAAGTGAAGCAGGAGTTCTCAAAGTCTTGCAAGGAATAAGAATCCTACCTTTGTTCGAAGTCCATGCACCAGTCATGCCGAGAAATGGACTAGTAATTTGAATCCACCCAGTTCACATGTATGTGCATAGATCACACATCGAGAAATTATGAATTGGACACGGATGCCACCACAGTGATGAGACATGTTCTTCAAGTTCTAGAACATGACCATGTTCTTCCACTTTTAGAACATGAGGCTCGGGGGTTGCCTACAGTAGATATATAGCTCTATTTTTGAGGATGAAAATATTTTCCAAGGTAGGAAGAATGTAATAAAGTAAGTTTATGATCTAGGGATCTGGCTGGTTCAGACGGATCTAAAATCGAACACCGTTTGGTCATCCATGTGTATGACCAAAGATCTCAAGTTTAGACTTACTAGGAGGTCTTGTGCTCTTGTGAACAAGTGATCCACTTAGCTTAGTGGTTAAGTCTCAACGATGTGAAGGAGGAGGTCTTGGGTTCAATCCCCATGAGGGACATGGGGAGAGTATTTTGCCCAAAGAGATCTAGAGCCTTCTAGAAGCATCCACTTGAGTTAACTCGAGTTAACTCAGACACTTGGCGCACATGCAGTTACATGGCCAACACATGGCTGGCTAGTATCCACCTACCCAAGAAGGCAGTCCCCTGGAGAGAGCTATATATAGAGGCATTTGGTTGGGAGGAGAGTCATCTCTCTAGCATGTGGTGGTCCTAATGCTTGTTCTCTTGCAAAATTGACCTTAATACAAAACATCTTTATTGTTAAAGTCAAAAAGTCGACATTAAGTTTTTTAAATAGGGATAGAAAATGTTCATATAGACGATAGTTCCATGATTGAATTTGATGATGTGAATTTTGATGTGTTGAGCTCGAACTCTAATGCTCACCCGTTCGACCATTTGGTAATTGGAATTGCTACATGAACATAAATCATAAAATAACTTCAATTCATAAAAATTGTTAATGCATATCAAATCATGGAATGTGATATGTCATAGAGACTATGTAAACTCACATATGTGTTTAGCTTCGATGCGAATTCGTGATTATATTACCTTTACTTGAAGAGCATTACATGCATGATTTAATGATTGATATGATTTGAGTGCACCTATAAGATATTAAAGGCATACTCTCGTTGACGGGAACTTCAATGAAATATAATTTAATTGATTAATGCTCATTGAAATGTCTTTCAATGTATGTCAATTTTTTTTAGAACTCTTATTTGTATGATGTCTTTGATTTTAAACTAATTATTTTCCTAAGTTTATAGGTACTCTTTGGGTCTCCATTGCACCTGAGTTCGCCTAAAGCACCCCATATGTACCGTATATCCTGGGGTTGATCTAATCATCCAAGTGTACCTTTAGTATCGACATTTGGTGATGCTGACATGAAGAAACAACACTATAACTTAGGTAGATGTATTTTCTATTTTCTTGCATATGCATTGAAAATTAGAAAATAGTCATGGGCTTCTTCTTCCATGTGAATGGTAGCTTGATTCCAAAACCTTGCATTTTCCTAGGTGTTAAGGGTTGTGGTCTGAGCACCTCCATGGAAATTTGCAAGTGGTTATCCTCTTCTAGCCACCCCTCTCATCAACATCTCAAGCGGAGACGTTTGCACATATTCATTCATTAAAATACTGGATGTATTAGAATTTGACCAAAACAAATTGTATAAAGTTTATACACACATTCACTTTGAGCTTCTTCTTCAAGCCCTATTCCAGGTATTGATCTATCTTTTGAGACTTATTTTCTTTTTAAATTTCAATGGACAAGAAGAAGGTAGTTCCACTAAATAGACATGATAAAAGCTCTAATACGGAAGAATTAATTAAGAATAAGATTTTGGAATTTGAAGCACAATTCAAGGATCTAGGAGATAAGCTAAAATCATCAAATCAAGCCAAATTTGAAGAACTTTTTCTATTAATTGATAAGCTTAGTGATTTTTCCAATGCAAGTCATGTGGTCTCGTATATTAAAGGAATTTGTTGTGAATTTAAAGAGACAAATTGATGAATCGACCAATCGAGTAAATGAATTACCTAGATGCAATTGCAACCATGAACATGAAACTCAAAGCCTATCTACAAAGGTGCATGACAGAAACCATATATTTGACCACATATGATCCACCCATAGGGCTATGCATAGGAGAGTGAAATGTCCAACACGATGCTTTTGGTGTGATCAGTTAGATCATACGTATGATGATTTTCTTTCTTATGATGATGCATGTAAATTGCACTTAGTCACTACAATTAACCATAAGATTTGTGATTTTCAAGCTCATCTACCTTTGCATTTAAACTTAGGTATTGGACGGATGAAAGAATACTTTGACCAGACTAAGTTTAGACCTAAAATATATAAAGAATTCAAAAATAGTGGAGACCTAAGAGCTATGATGAGAAAGAAAATTCTTTTGAATTAATGTCTATGAACAAAACTAAGACTCAAAGTACATTCTTTGATAATGATCAAAATCTTCCGAAACCTAAATTTATGAGTAAAATTGACAATCAAACTTAATCCATTGATAAAAGTTAGGATCAAAATGCACTCGACAAGAAAAGGATTGATAAACTAGTAAACATTGATAGAAAAGAAGATACATATTATGAGAATTATGAACTTAAATTCATAGAGAATGACAATGTTTGTGGTCAAGATAAATTTGATGAATTAAAAGATCAACCAAATGATGATAAAAATATTCCCAATAAATTTGATAATCAAAAAGATATTAGGAATAATGAGAAATTAACTAAAGATCAAGATTTGATGAATAAGGAAATGGAATGGGTACAAGAAGCTATAGTTAACATTGAGCAAAATACTAAAAATTCTTTGAAACCTATGAAAAAGAGGGAAAAGAAATTGAGAGAATAATTTTCTTGTGAATTTTTTATTCATATCTATGAAATTTTTACTGAAGTTAAATATTTCCAAATTTTTTATCTAGATATTTGATTTACTCCTTGAAGATTTTTCTATGCAATTTTCTCATAAAACATTTTTAATGCGTTTATACCTACTTTTGATTTAATGCTTGATGAAGTTTTACAAAAATTTGTTAAAAGTTTATTTTGATGCTTGCAAAATCTGTTAAAAGTTTATGACAAAGCTTTGCTTTCAAAATATTTATGTGCTAATCATGAAAAATACACTAAGAGTTTTCTTTCACAAAACTTATGATGCAAAATATGAAACATACATGATGAGAAATATACTTTAACTTTTAGAAAAACATATGAGAAAAATATGTCTGATAGTTACGATGACAACTATGATTTTCTCTTGATAAGAAAAGAATTCATTCACAGTCAATGATGCAAAAACGTTGATCTTCTTATTGTGAAAAACATGATATGATGCAAACCATATTTATGAGAAAGTGAATAAGATAATTGTGAAACAAATGATGAATAGCAATTATGATGCATTATGATTTTCTTTGATCTTTTAGAAGGATTTGATATTTCTATATGATTGGATTACAAGTTTGCCCATCAAGCTGCTCTGCACATTTGATGAGAAAATTTGATGAAAAGTTTTATAAAGTACTTTCTAAGGTATTCTAAGAAGTTATTTAACTAATGATGAGTAATGTGTTCATGAAATGCAATTTGATAATTATGATCATTTGATTAACTCTCTTTTGAAGTTTGAGACAGGTTCTAGATGAAAGAAAAAGGGATTGAAGTTATGATTTTTTGAAGTGGCATGGACAGGTCCACGGAGAATTGAACAATCTTAAATAAAGAAATGAGCTTGCAACAAGTTTTGTTTAGGAGACCAAACCAATTTTCCGTTTCTTGCACCATGGAGTTTATATTTGCATTTTCAAGTATGCATGTGAAAAATGTAAAGAGCACATAAGTTTTTCCTTCCGCTTGTGCATGTAGGTTGACTAGGACCTCGAAATGTACTCCTACCACTTCTATGTATGAGGCGGCTTCCACAAAATCCTCCAATGTAGCGTCAAGCCTTAGAGACTATCATAGCTTCTATTGAGAAGACTTTGCCAAGGCCTTTTGAATCCATTGCTTCACCAAAAAGTCACTTGGGCATGTGGCAAGCCATCAACAAGAGCTTTTGCATGCATAAAAAGGTGTGTTAAAGTTCTCTATCATATGCATAGTGCTAGAGTGTCACCATAAAGCACAATTTTTAAAGAAAATTTGAACACTCTCTAAATTGTATTGATAGTATTGAATTAATATGTATAACGAGATAGGGTAAATCAAACATAATGAAAGTCGCATATAGATGTGTGTTACAATGCTCTATCATACCCATAACGCTACAATGTCACCATTAAGCAAAATTTGTAAAGAAATTTTGAACACTCTCTGAATTATACTGATAGTATTGAATTGATATGTATAATGAGGTAGGTTACATCAAACATAATGAAAGTCGAGCATAATGAGATAGGGTACATCAAACATAATGAAAGTGCTCTCTGTTCTTTGTGTTGATCTTATTAGTTAGCTTAGTTGATTAATTTATTTGCCTGTAGAGCATATTGATTCTACAAGGTGAGCCAACAAGACACGGAGGGAAGATATTATAGAAGAAAGGGATTTAAGTTCAATGAGAGTGCAACCAATATGGATTGGCACCAAACATATTTTTGAGTGAAGCAAAGAAATCAGCTTGTGAACGAAATAGATGTTAAATCCATTTATATAAAATTATCATCTATAATAAAAGAAGTGTATTGGAATTTTGAAACCGTGAAGAACGTGTGTATTGGAATTTTTTTTGTTTTTTAATATAAAGGAAGTTCGGCATTAACCTACTCTCCCGGACTTGAATTAAATAAAGAAAAGTACAAGAGAAGGGGACTAGTGCCCACGGGACCCCCCAAATCCCACAAAGCAGGGAAAGCTTTTACAGAGCTTAGATGACATTACAAAGAAGGTTAATTACCCTCTCATCACCCTCATGTGGGGCCCACTTGGGTTTAAGCTTGTTATCGATCAAAAGGAGTACTTGATGATGCCTAAAGGGGGGGGATTTTTTACAGTTGACAATCCTTTTGCCAAGGAGGAACAGCGATTTCTCAATTGACCACTCCTTGGTGGAGTCACCGAAGTTGAAAGCACATCTTTCCCGCCTGATTTTCCATAGAACCTCCCCTCTGATGGCGTTCCAGAGAGTCGCGGAGCAGCCGATCGCTTCTCCCAACAGGGCTTGCTGCCAACTGAGACCTTTTTGAAGTCCAATTGTCTTTCCAACCACCTGCCAGAGTCTGTTGGAGTTGGGGCAGGTAAAGAAGATGTGTGAAACATCTTCGATAGACCGGTAGCAGCGTTTGCACCAGGGAGGGCTCCCACAAATTTTGCTGGCCTTAAGGTTGGTCTAGATTCCATGATGAAGAATTTGCCATAAGAGGACAGACTTTTTGATTTCTATGAGGGGGTGCCAGATAGCCATGAACTTCATGTCCCACCGAAGTTGCGTCCATGACAGGCACCACTTTTTGTTGAGGTTAACCTGAAAGTCGATCGTTTCTTTGATGTTCGGGATTTTTGATAGGCTATTCCCATTGTGCCATTTGAGACCAAGCTAGCTCGACATGTCGTGTCCCATGAGAAGGCGAACTTTGTGTCGGTCCCAGGCGAGACATCTGCTTTGCAAAGTGTTCCATTCTTCATGCGAAATGTTGATGCTGGGGTCAATATCCTCAAAGTTGATCCAGCGGTTGGTGTCTTGTTTCCAGAGATGTTTCCATTTTTTGAAGCCTTTGTTCCATAGCTTCTTGGCATTTTGAATGTTCCAAGATTCCACACTCCGGATGCCATGGATCGGAAACCAGATAGAGTCGTTTTGTCTGATACCGGCAGCCCACTTCCAGACTTCGCAGATTCTTGTGAAGCTTTTAACTCTATTCCAACTCTTCCAAAGGGAGCACACCAGATTAGAGCCTTTCGGGAAGACGGGGATCGGAGAAAACAGCAAGGTCAAGATGTCAAGATTCTTCCAATTTGGGAAACCCATGAGCGCCAACTCATTCTTGTTTTTGAAGATCAACTTGGCCCACGAGGCCTCCCCGTTGCACCAAGCCTTAATCATCCATTTGGCCGACAGTTTGTTAGCCATGCACCCAATGTCCAAGATACCAAGTCCCCCACTATCTCTATGGCTGGTGCAGATGGACCATTTGATTTTAGGCACCCCCCGCCTATTGTGGTCGCCCATCCAAAGGAAGTTTCTACAAATACTATCCAGTTTGGACAGATCCTACTCTTTCGGTCTCCAACAAGAAAGGAAATAAATGGTAGATGATAAGAGGAACGTGTTGATGACCATAGCACGACGAACAAGATTGATTTGCATACCTCTCCAATAGTTAAGCTTGTTTTCGAGCTTGGCAAGCACCCAGTTCCACCGCTGTTCCATAGAGACGCCAAACCCCAAGGGAATCCCAAGAAGCCGAAAAATTTGGCCCTGCGGAATGATTTGACAGCCATGATCAATGAGAAGGTCGGGTGTGTATTGGAATTCAAAAACGGTTAAGAATGTGTTTGAATTTTATATTTGAGGCACATGGGGCGCTTCAGGCGAACTCAGGTGCAATGGAGACCCAAAGAATAAATATAAACTTAGTAAAATAATTAGTTTAAAATGAAAGACGTCATACAATTAAAAATTCTGAAAATACTTGACATATATTGAAATACATTTCAATAAGCATTAAGCAATTAAATTATATCGCATCCAAGTGCCAGTCAACGAGAGTATGCCTTTAATATCTTATAGGTGCACTCAAACCATATCAATCATTAAATCACGCATGTAATGCACATCAAGAGAAAGTAATATAATCACGAATTCTCATCAAAGCTAAAGACATATGTGAGTTGACATAGTCTCCATGACATATGCATTCCATGATTTAATATGCATTAATTTTTTTTTGTGAATTGAAGTTATTATATGGTTTAAGTGCATGTATTTTTGTGAATTGAAGTTATTATATGATTTAAGTGCATGTAGCAATTCCAATTACCAAATGGTCGAACGGGTGATCATTGAAGTTCGAGCTCAACACATCAAAATTCACATGGAACACTTTCTATCAGTCATGGAACACTTTAGAAGATCAATTCATCGATTACTAAATAGACCGAATGAAAATCACAGTTATGACATAGATAAACTAAAGCATAAAAAGTTTCTGAGATTCTTCTTAACTTTTCTGCAGCACATCCCTCAGACCGAAGCAAGAACAAAAAACACGTTTACATCAATTTGTGTTAAAAGACTGACACACTTCTCTTATTCGACTTAAGCCAAACCAATTGTCATTTAATTGCACTATTGTTGTTGAAAAAACTACAGAATGGCAAAAATCATATGTTCATAAAAGTTACGTCACGTTTTGTCATCCTTT
Source organism: Ceratopteris richardii (assembly GCA_020310875.1). NCBI lineage: Eukaryota > Viridiplantae > Streptophyta > Polypodiopsida > Polypodiales > Pteridaceae > Ceratopteris > Ceratopteris richardii. The sequence continues at coordinate 107,296,722 of CM035425.1, read as the reverse complement.
ACCGTTGGCAGAATAATATTCATCTTCTCATCCTTTTTGATATGGCGACAGTTGGAATCAGCGCATCAGAGTGGTTAAACTTAATGGATCAGCGCATCAGAAATTTGTCGTTGTCTACGCATATGTCTTGTGCGTCGCATCTAGCATCAGGTTGTGAGAGCATCGCGTTTTTCAAATGGGTATGATATGCAACATATTTTTTTTTTTTAATATAAAGGAAGTTCGGCAATAGCCTACTCTCCCGGACTTGAATTAAATAAAGAAACAAAGGTACAATAGAAGGGGACTAGTGCCCACGGGACCCCCCAAATCCCACAAAGCAGGGGAAGCTTGAATAAATCCTAGGTTGCATTACAGAGAAGGTTAATCACCCTCTCATCGCCCTCATGCGGGGCCCACTTGGGTTTGAGCTTGTTGTTGATCAAAAGGAGGACTTGATGGTGCCTGAAGGGGGGGGATTTCTTACTGTTAACAATCCTTTTGCCAAGGAGGAATAGTGATTTCTCAATCGACCACTCCCTGGGGGGATCGCCGAAGTTGAGAGCACACCTCTCCCGCCATATTTTCCACAGGACTTCCCCTCTGATGGCGTTCCAGAGTGTCGCAGAGCAGCCGATCGCTTCTCCCAAAAGGACTTGTTTCCAACTAAGCTGTTTTTGAAGTCTGATTTTCATTCCAACCGTCTACCAGATTCTGTAGGAGTTGGGGCAAGTAAGGAAGATGTGTGGGACATCTTCGATAGCCCGGTGGCAGCGTTTGCACCAAGGAGGGATCCCACAAAGTTTGCTAGCCTTATGGTTGGTCCAAATTCCTCGATGAAGAATTTGCCATAAGAGGACAGACTTCTTAATCTCTATAAGGGGGTGCCAGATACCCATGAATTTCATGTCCCACCGAAGCCGCGTACAAGACAGGCACCACTTCTTGTTGAGGTTGATCTGGTGGTCAGCCGTTTCTTTGATGTTCGGGATTTTGAATAGGCTATTCCCATTGTGCCATTTGAGACCAAGTGAGTTCGGTGTGTCGTGTCCCATGAGAAGGCGAGTCTTGTGACGATCCCATGCGAGGTATCTGCTTTGCAAAGTGTTCCATTCTTCGTAGGAGATGTTTATGCAAGGGTCAATATCCTCGAAGTTGATCCAGCTCTTGGTGTCATGTTTCCAGAGGTGTTTCCATTTTTTGAATCCTTTGTTCCATAACTTCTTGGCATTTTCAATGTTCCACGACTCCACACTCCGGATGCCATGTATCGAAAACCAGATAGAGTCGTTTTGTCTGATTCCGGCCGCCCACTTCCAGTCCTCACTAATTCTTGTGAAGCTTTTGACTTTATTCCAGCCCTTCCAAAGGGAGCACACGAGATTGGAGCCTTTTGGGAAGACGGGGATCGGGGAGAATAGCAGGGTCAGGATGTCAAGATTCTTCCAGTTTGGGAACCCCATGAGAGCCAACTCATTCTTGTTTCTGAAGATCAGCTTGGCCCACGAGGCCTCCCTATTGCACCAAGCCTTAATCATCCATTTGGCTGCCAGTTTGTTAGCCATACACCCAATGTCCAGGATACCAAGCCCCCCGCTATCTCTAGGGCTAGTGCAGATGGCCCATTTGATTTTAGGCACCCCCCTTCTGTTATGATCGCCCCTCCAAAGAAAGTTTCTACAAATACTATTCAGTTTGGACAGGCCTTGCTCATTCGGTCTCCAACAAGAAAGGAAATAGATGGTAGAAGAGAGGAGGAACGTATTGATAACCATCGCACGCCCAGCGAGATTGATTTGCATACCTCTCTAATAGTTAAGCTTGTTTTCGAGTTTGGCCAGCACCGAGTTCCATCGCTGCTCCATAGAGACGCCAAACCCCAAGGGGATTCCGAGAAGTCGAAAGATTTGGCCCTGCGGAATGATTTGACAGCCATGATCAATGAGAAGGCCAGGATGATGTCCCACAATAGCCCTAAAGGCGGTCTTAGAGTGGTTGATTTTGGATCCAGAGGCTTCACAAAAGGTAGCAAGACACCTCCAGAAGGTCTCCAGGCTGGTATTATCATTGTGAACGAACGCGTTCATATCATCGGCAAATAGTCTCATGATGATTTGACTGTGGTCGTGAGGCATCCGGAGGCCTTTGATATTGCCAGCCTCCACATGATGTGCCACAAGTCTGCTCAGCCCCTCAGTGGCGATGGCAAAAAGAAGGGGGGCCAGAGGGCACCCTTGTCTAATAGATCTTCTAAGTTGGATCGCCTTCGAAAGTTTGCCGCTAACGTTAATTTGGATCGTTGCGTTTCCGAGAAGGGTCGCGATCATCTTGGTGAATTTCTGACTACATCCGAGATCTTGGAGCGACTGCAGAATATAGTCCCATTCTAGCCTGTCGTAGGCTTTGTCAAAGTCGATCTTGAGGAAAACCACATCTTGATTAGACTCATTTGCAAATTGAATACCTTCACAAATATCCATAATGGTTTCCAGGATAGACCTGCCTTTGATGAAACCTTTTTGGTCCTCACTAAGCCAAGTTCTCAAGTGGCACGAGATTCTGTTGGCAATGACTTTGGCGATGATCTTGTATCCTGTTTGGAGCATCGTAATAGGCCGCCAGTTCTCGATTCTGTTCTTTTCCCCCTTCTTGTGTATCAAACTTTAGCGCATCAGAAATTTGTCGTTGTCTACGCATATGTCTTGTGCGTCGCATCTAGCATCAGGTTGTGAGAGCATCGCGTTTTTCAAATGGGTATGATATGCAACATATTGAAAGAGAAGATACATGTAGTATTAATGAACTTCCCGCTCAAATTATGTAGAAAGTTCGAAATCTCTTCATATATTTAGCACTCATCATGAATTTGATCTTCTATCCAATTCATTGAATAACTATGTTTTAATTTGGGTTTTTCTCATAGAAATATAAGCTTGGCTCATTATTTCTTCATAATATCTCCATGGATTGCTTCATTACAAGTCAACTGCTTCATCTCCATCAAGATCTTCATCATCAATTGATTGCGAAGAGAGAAATCACTCCGACATCCACCCCCACCAAACCTGCACATCATCCTCGATGGGCCAACAAGGAAATATTGTCTGTTCAACTTTTAAAACCGTTTTTCATATTGGTGATCAACTTCATAGCATGTGCATGGGTTAAAAAAAAAAGAAAGTGCCTATGCAAGGCCGTGTAGTGGGCCCTATTAAATGCACACTTAAAAGCATATTTAAAGAATATGGTGCGAATCCGCCTTTAGGGCCATTGTGGGACATCAACCTGGCCTTCTCATTGATCATGGCTGCCAAATCATTCCACAGGGCCAAATCTTTCGGCTGCTAGGAATCCCCTTGGGGTTTGGCGTCTCTATGGAGCAGCGATGGAACTGGGTGCTGGCCAAACTTGAAAACAAGCTCAATTACTGGAGAGGCATGCAAATCAATCTCGCTGGACGGGCGATGGTTATCAACACGTTCCTCCTCTCGTCTACCATCTATTTCCTTTCTTGCTGGAGACCGAATGAGCAGGGCCTGTCCAAACTGAATAGCATCTGCAGAAACTTTCTTTGGACGGGTGATCATAACAGAAGGGGGGTGCCTAAAATCAAATGGGCCATCTGCACCAGCCCTAGAGATAGCGGGGGGCTTGGCATCCTGGACACTGGGTGTATGGCTAACAAACTGGCAGCCAAATGGATGATTAAAGCTTGGTGCAATAGGGAGGCCTCGTGGGCCAAGCTGATCTTCAGAAACAAAAATGAGTTGGCTCTCACAGGGTCCCCGAACTGGAAAAACCTTGACATCATGACACTGCTATTCTCCCCGATACCTGTCTTCCCGAAAGGCTCCAACCTCGTCTGCTCTCTTTGGAAGGGCTGGAATAAAGTCAAAAGCTTCACAAGAATTAGTGAGGACTGGAAATGGGCGGTCGGAATCAGACAAAACGATTCTATCTGGTTTCCGATTCATGGCATAAGGAGTGTGGAGTCGTGGAACATTCAAAATGCCAAGAAGTTATGGAACAAAGGATTCAAAAAATGGAAACACCTCTGGAAACATGACACCAACAGCTGGATCAGCTACGAGGATATCGACCCTCGCATAAACATCTCCTACGAAGAATGGAACACCTTGCAAAGCAGATGCCTCGCTTGGGATCGTCACAAAACTCGCCTTCTCATGGGACACGATGCTCCGCACGCGCGTGGTCTCAAATGGCACAACGGAAATAGCCTACTCAAAATCCCGAACATCAAAGAAACGACTGACCTCCAGATCAGCCTCAACAAGAAGTGGTGCCTGTCTTGGACGCGGCTTCGGTGGGACATGAAATTCATGGGTATCTGGCACCTACTTATTGAGATTAAGAAGTCTGTTCTCTTATGGCAAATTCTTCATCGAGGAATTTGGACTAACCATAAGGCAAACAAAATTTGTGGGATCCCTCCGTGGTGCAAGCGCTGCCACCGTGCGATCGAAGATGTCCCACACATCTTCCTTACTTGCCCCAACTCCTACAGAATCTGGCAGACGGTTGGAATGAAATTCAGAGTTCAGAAACAGCTTAGTTGGAAACAAGTCCTTTTGGGAGAAGCAATTGGATGCTCTGCGGCTCTCTGGAACGCAATCAGAGGGGAAGTCCTGTGGAATCGCTTGCTTTTTTGCCTGAAAGGGCAATCTTTAATCCTGTGACCTTGTTGGCCACAACGAAAGCACGCGTTGGGAAGGTTTTTGTAGCTAATGTCCTGCTCCCATACATCTCCTTCGCCCATGTCCACTTTGATCATTGATGGAAGCGGCGTGCTGAGGTCGGCCTCGACACAGATTTGGGCGTGCCACCTAGCATTGAACGAGTGTCTTGCACCTTCATAGATGAGACCACCAATGTCTTCGCGTGAAGCCAGCGGCTTGCCGATAGGAGAGACAATGTCCCACACGAAGTTGTACAAGAAGTAAGGAAGATTAGGGAGCTCAACCCAAAGAGGGTACCGAAGCGATTTCGATTTGTCGGGAGTAAAGTCCGGGGACCATCTGAATAGGCACAGGGTCGCCCGACCGAACTGCCAGGTGCCAACGCTTAGGGCTTGGAACGCCATCTCAGCTTTTTATTTTCCGACTTTCTTAAGGAGTGTCATCGCTTAAAGTGTTTTTTCTTCAGCTTTAAAAAGTAATAAAAAAATAGAAAAAAGAGAAATGAAAAAGACGATCTCCTTTTTGCGTACCTTTTTGCTTTCCTCCGACTCGAGCTTCGCGAGTAACTAACAAAGAGTGAAGAATCTTGCCTTATAAGTGTGGCTAAAAAGAAATTAGACAAAAGGCTTCGATGTGATCGGAAGGGGGACCTAAGTCTTCCTTGTTTGAGGTCAGTTTTCTCTCCTTGATTGGAGGGTTTTGCTTTTGGGTATTGGAAAGTAAAAGTGGTGCAAGTTCCTTTTGGCCATGGATGTTGCTTCATCCTCTCTCGTGAAAAGTAATCGGGCCCCTCCCCCTGGGGAGACCGATATCCTGGCCGCTCTGCTGGAGGGGGGGTCGTGTGCCGCCCCTGGGGCATCCGAAAGTGTTGAATCCCCCATAGTATCCCTCAGTAGACCCGCAGTTCTGTCAGCTCAAGAGAAGATATGCAACATATTGAAAGAGAAGATACATGTAGTATTAATGAACTTCCCGCTCAAATTATGTAGAAAGTTCGAAATCTCTTCAAATATTTAGCACTCATCATGAATTTGATCTTCTATCCAATTCATTGAATAACTATGTTTTAATTTGGGTTTTTCTCATAGAAATATAAGCTTGGCTCATTATTTCTTCATAATATCTCCATGGATTGCTTCATTACAAGTCAACTGCTTCATCTCCATCAAGATCTTCATCATCAATTGATTGCGAAGAGAGAAATCACTCCGACATCCACCCCCACCAAACCTGCACATCATCCTCGATGGGCCAACAAGGAAATATTGTCTGTTCAACTTTTAAAACCGTTTTGCATATTGGTGATCAACTTCATAGCATGTGCATGGGTTAAAAAAAGAAAGTGCCTATGCAAGGCCGTGTAGTGGGCCCTATTAAATGCACACTTAAAAGCATATTTAAAGAATATGGTGCGAATAAGAAGGGAACCGCACCCAATGTCAAGGCTGGTGCTCTCTCTTTCATACAATCAATGTGAAAATAAATAAATCCTTGCAAAAACACTTATAGTGCATAGGTAAAAAAGCATTGTGCCTTAGTGCAAGCTCATGAAATGTGAACCTATCACATGCATACTTTTCATGCATCAAAAAACATAATGATGCATAGAAAGGGTAACGGTTTTTGCTGAAGAGGTTTCATCTTGAAATTCTAACTCTGTTCCAAATGATTCCATCATGCTTTTACTTACACTTTGAGATATGTGCAAGTATTAGTGCACCCTGCGATCTAATTGATCAACTCAAGAGGGAGTATGTTAGCACCACTAAAAATGCAAAAAGAGCCAACATGAGGAGAAGGTGACCTTGCCACCCACATGGCACAACAACGATCTACTGGTGCAACTTTGACAAGAAGCTGAGTAGTTGCTTATTGCTCTCTAGATCCGTAGTATGGAATGACACTTCATTCTAACTAGGAGGTGAATTTATATGACAAGGTTTCGAACAACCCCAAACTATGGTAACAAAGTGTGATTTACATATGTTTGATATGGAAGCAAACTGTAATTTACAGATATGGAAATTATAGTTTGCATATGAATTTATGTCACAAGGTATCGAATAACCCCAAAATGTGATAAGAAAGTGTAATAAACATATGTCCGATATGGAAGCAAACTATAATTTACCCCGAAGTGTGGTATGAAAGTTACGTTACATATGTTCAATATGGGAGAAAATATATTAGATGACTGTAGGGAAATAAATAGACATGACCAAACGGGCCAACCTAGGCAAATGCACCTAGTGGCCTATGTTGGGCACCTCCTCCTCAGTGGCCCAAGTAACCCAACTTGTCAAGTTGTGTGCCTATCTTTGGAAGCCTTTATTTTCTCTCCTCTCTCTTCACCATCCTCTCGTCTCACTCTCCTTTCACTCCTCTCCTTTTCACTCTACTCTTAAACTTCTGCACTTTGTCTCGTCATCCCTTCTTCATACTCTTCTCTTACCTTTTCTCCTCTTCACTCTTCTCTCAAACGTAAGATCTCTTCCTCTCCTTCTTGTTCCTACTCTTATCTTCCCTTTTCCCCTCACTTCAACCCCCCTTTTCACTTCTCTACGTTCTGCCTCTGCTCTCCTCACTTCAGCCACCCTCTTCACCTTTGCTCAACTTTCTTTCTTTACACTCTCTTCTTGTTCCACTTCTTCTTGATATTTTCTCTTCACTTGAACCTAAGCTCCTCATCGTTCTCTCTTTTTATTCCTCATCTTTAACACTAGCTCTTTTTCCTCTTTCTCCCTACTTTTTTCTTCTCCACTAAAGTCTACACTCTCCTTTCTTTCTCTTTTTCTACTTCTCACTTCTTTTACCTACTCTCTTCTTTTACTTCATCTCTCTATTTACTCTTCTCTCTTTTTAGCTTTCCCTCTCTCTCTCTCTTCAATTATCTATAGTTAGGATATACATATTCACTCCCATCATGAGGCCCCATGTATTAGGTGTCCATTATCTATAGAGTTAGAGCCACATCTCTCCACACACCATTACATTAGCCCCACTACCTCTTTGTCACCCGTTACACTACCTTGTGGTTATTTCCAGGTTCAGCCTACACAATTTTGTGTGGCGAGTACTTTTCCATTTATTGATAGCCCCTTGGCCACCCTCAAGCCAGATCAAGACCAATCCAATGGAGTAAACCTGATGCTGGAGTACAAAACGTATGGTTTCCTTTACATAGGCCATGCTTAATCACTTATTAGAATTTAGATCTTGGTGCTCCTATGTGCAACAGAATAACTCGAACTAAATGAACTTTGATGATTAAGCTGCAAATCTACCTTGAGGGCTGAAATCTACATAAGTTTGCATCACCATTTGAAAGATGTAAATTCATCCTTATTTTGAACCTCGTCTGTGGGATAAAGAAGGCGACGCCCGTGCCATAGGAAGCACTTTCAATTCCCTTGTCATGGGACTAGACGCTCGCGTCCTCCCGGTGGAGGCCAAGAGAGGGCCTTGCACATTTCCTTTTCTTTACCGAAAACTAGAAGCTGCGTTTTATATATTTGAAGGTTGGCATGAATTGACATATGGGATTTCTCCACTTCCTGCACGCGCGCTTTCGGCTGTGGCTGAAGCACGTTCTCACAGAGAGCAAATTCGTTTTTGTCTTCAAAGCCATAGTTTCAATTTTATTAATTAATCAATATTGTACCTCTTATATACACTCTTTTGATCATATCTTGGTCATCCAAAATCGGAATCAAGAATTTTTTTTTCTATGGATAGCTCTTTCAGAGATCTTTCCATAGAGTGGCTATAAGCCATAGTTTGGATTCAGTATTTGTCATCTTCAGAATTTTGAAGTTTGCCATACCTCTTCAATAACCATCTTTCAAGCATTGTTTTGAAGTACAACCTATCAGGAGAGATTTGGAACGCTAGCATGATGAAGGGTGGACCATCTTCAGCGCCTGCACACATCTGTAAATTAACATTTGGAACTCCAAATAACTTTCTTGTCAATTTATATGCATCATCGTTCTCTTTCTCCATCATATTGCATATATGACATGCAAGTTTTGCATAGTTTACACATGGTTTGTCTTGTACGGTGCATGTATTCTGCTTGCAGGGACAGGAAAGTATTTTCTTATAGGTTAGCGAGGAGAAATATATATATTTGTCAGGGTGTGTAATCCCCTTTCGGTTTCTTTGTGGATAGATTGTGCCTATCAGCACCAATATCATGGAAATTGTTTGTCGGAAATTTTTTCGGTTTTCAAAATTGCGTCCTTATGTTGCTAAAATTTTTAGAAAAATCAATATACACATGCATTCAAGTATAAATTCATGGTTAGTAAATCGATTGTTATTTTATCATATTGAGATATTCATTTTTATAATCACTTTTGGATTGCATTTAAACTTAAATCCTGCTTATCATTTACATTCACATTAAATTCTAGTTTCCAGTTCCATGCATGTGTTTTTACATGGAACATGCTTATGATTGTTCAGTGATGGGACATGTGATTGATCATCCATGTATATTTTATTCTTATCAGCTGAGGTCAGTTGCTCGACAACTAGGGGGCATGTTATACTTTATGGAATATTTGGAATGAAGGTTTAATACCTTGAGTATTTTAATGTGTTTTGTGTTTTGATTTAGCAAGCAAAGATTCATGAGGTGTGAACGTGCATGGATTATTCAAATATATTTGGACATATTTAGAAGAGTATTTTTAGAAAATAAGTTATTTTTAACAGATACTTATTCTTAGCTATTTTTATAAATAAAGCAAAAACACGCTATTTAAAGCGTCCCTCATGTATCTTCTATTCAGAACATAATATTAAGAAATACCTATAATTACACATGCTCTCATAGAGTTTTCCATGGGAGTATGTGGGGGGAGATTGTACCCAATCTGGTGTCGTTTCTTGTCTCTTTCTATCTTTGAGTACTTTGTGTGATTGTGTTTCTATAGTATCCTCTGCATACGTGCATGTGGTATCTGCATGTCAGCAAAACGATTGTAATCCGTTGATTTATGTTGGCACTTTAGATGGTTTAGATTTACCAATAATCTAAGAGACTATGCATATATTGAAGCTCCTTCTTTGACCTTTCATTTTGGAGCTACTAGCTCACAAAATACCTCGTACATATGCATATGTTTCCGCTGTATTATATCCAAGTCAATGCTTTTATTGTCAATTTTTGTTTGATAACTAGCAATTGAATGTGCTCTAGAGGTGACCATTTTGCACTTGTACTATACTCATTCACACATCCTCTATAAAAAAAAAGATGCAATCGCTCTATAGCTGACATGTTATCCTTTTCCTTTGGAAATGCATGTATGTTTCCTTCTCATTTCTTGAATTTCTTACTCATAAACGAAGGAAGCAGCTCTGCATCCTTGAAGTACTCAACCAAAAAAAGAATCGACAATTTCTTCACTCCCTCAAAAGGGTTATTGAAAAAGAATCACCTCCAGCTTATATGTTCTTTTTGTAGCTTATGTGTGATAAAGGTTTGTCTTCACATCGCTCTACAACCCTTCATCCCCAAGGCCTCCTTCCTTGATTTAGTATCTCTTCATTCCATATTGTGAAGAGACCTCTTCTTCCCCTGAGAGCCCATCCTTAACAGCTTCCTTTTCTAACACCCTTTTGTTTGTTAGCCACCTTTTTAGTAGTTCCCCTCGATACTCCTTCAAGCAAGCTTCCAAACACATACATATGCATGCAATTTCTTGTCCGATGAGTGTCACCTGCACCTGATACCAGAACAAGAGTATGCATATTGATGTATGCATATAGACACATTCATATCCATACATTCATACATATATTCACATTTACATGGGTACTTAGGTATTCAAAGTGCATACTTTAACACATACACATATACTTCTCCCACACACATATTGATCAAACCCTTATGCATGTATAAGCAAATATGCACATATATTCACTGAGATGCAAACGCACTCACTCATATACTATGAATTTCAACAAATAAACAAAATTAATGTTAAAACATTCACATGCGCAACAATCAATCATGTATCGATGTGCAATAAGAAACACATTCAAGAGTAGAGATCACCCAGCTATGACTTTGTGCCAAAGCTTCATTTGAAATCACGATAATATCCATCTCCTCTAGACCTCTTCAATTAGTCCTTTAATTATATTTAATTGGACTCCAAGTTCGGGTTTAATATCTCGATAACATCCGCCCCCTCTGAACATGCGCATTCTTTGGATGCACCAACCTCCATACATAATAACAAACACAAAGAAGCATGAAGTAGTCATGGGTGGATATAAATCACTACTTAAAAAACCACCTAGCACATGGTTATTTTGAGAATATCTATTGAACTTTGTACAAAGTAACAAAATAAAGTAGATATAAGTATCTCATTCAACCTACAATGCTACAACCAACACAATTAGACTAGCAATCATATGAATGAATTATAAGATTCATAGCTCTTCTTTTCACTCAACCTATTCAGATCTAATAGCTTATCCTCTTTGTTATGAGTAGAATCATTCTCTTGTATCTTTGAAAGTACATGCGATGTGGCTTCTTTCACATACATATCATTACTTTGAAATTAATTCAGTAACTTATCCCTATGAATAGGTTCACACTCTTGTATTTTTAAATGGACATCCAATACTGCATCACTCAAAGTTTTTCATGATCTTGATCTTGAATTCAAATATCCCTAGGCTTAGCATCATGTCCATCTCTATCAGCTTACATTTCACTCTCTACATGGCTCATTATTAGCATGCCCTCCTTGATATAAGTAGGTTCACTTTCTTGCATCTCTTTATGCATGTACAATCTGACAACATTCACTTCCCTTTCATTAACAAAAGGATAATTGCTTTACATGCTCTCAGATTTAGAATCATGCCCCATTGCATTCTTTTCATATAATTGAATCATTAGGTGGTCATATATTGTGTTTTGATTATGTGCTTGAAGAGGAATATCACTGTCAAGCAGCATCGAATTATTCTCCAAAGTTTGTATGGTCTCACCACTTATGGATGCATCTTGACCTTGACCTTCGCACATACTCAATAGATTTTCTTGATATATGTTATTCTTAATCTTTTTCTGCTCACCTTGAAACCTTGTAGATATCTTTAAATCTTGGTTAGAATCATGTCTTGCTTCTTGGTTTATTTGATTTCCCTCTATTGAATGTGAAGATTTATTAGAGTAGGGGAAGCCTCATCTGGTTTTCTAGTTTGGAATTGTTGAATTTGATTTTGTTTTGTTTTTTATATGTATTTTTTATTTGATTTCGATAAGCTTCCACCTGATCCTTTTCTCCTCCCATCATTGAGGTTAATGAAAATATATTACTTAGGGATGTAACCATTGTAAAGGTATCTGCTACCTCTTGACATCTTAGGACCTCAGAGATCCTATCTTTTATGCTTATAGGTTCTTTGTGGTGATCCTCATCATAAGCATGTACATGTATTCCATGCATATTTGCTTTATGCCCAACTAGGGTTTCCAAAACTATATGGACTTGCATATTTTCCATAGTTGTTGAAATACTCTAAATTTTATTACCATTTTCATCTCCATGAAGATCGTCTCTATAATCATTAAGACATTTTTCAACTGTTTGTTGCTTCCTAACATATCTTATTATAGCTTCATGGATGAGTTTCCAATCCTCTATTAGTCACTATTCTAAATCCATATCTTGTAGGAGTGGAATTAATTTTGATTGAGATTTAACATTAATTGATTAGAGAAACAACACCACCTTTTCGTGTCTTATGCAATTCTTATTGTGTTGAGAAAGATCACCAAATTGTTGCTCAAATGGTTTTTCAAACTCTAGGACTGGTTGAGCTTTAGGTATATGGACCCACACTATCCATGGTTTCTAAAGACTACTCCACTAGATCCTAATGTTTTTGTAACTTCAACCTTTTCAAGCAACATTAAAACAATGGAGGATGTCTATACCAAGTTTCTCCTAAGAAAAACAAATTGGCACCCTCTACAAAGTATCCTTCTTTCCTTTTTTGTGTGTTATGAGCTCTTGGACTAACCAGAGGTTGTGTTATGGAGTATGCTTTTTGAAGTCCAACCCACTATGGTGGACATATTAAACCTAAACTTGCAATCGGATTAAATGTAATCAAAGAAACAATTGAAGATGTCTAGAGGAGATGGATGTTATCGTGATTTGAAATGAAGCTTTGGCATGAAGTCATAACTAGGTTATCTCTACTCTTTTGAATGTGTTTCTTATTGCACATTGGTACATGATAGATTGTTTCGCATGTGGATGTGTTAACTTTAATTGTGCTTATGTGTTGCAATCCATAGTATATGAGTGAGTGCTTTTGCATCTGAGTGAATATATGTGCAGATTTGCTTATGCATGCATAGGGATTTGATAAATGTGTATGGGAGAAGTATATGTATATGTGTAGAAGTATGCACCTTGAATACATAAGTACCCATGTGAATGTCAATATATGTTTGAATGTATGCACATGAATGTGTGTGTATGCACATGAATGTGTGTATGCACATAGGTGAGTATGCATACTCGTGTTTTGGTATCAAGTAGAGGTGGTAGCCAATGCACATGGAATCACACATATATGTATATGTTTGAAAGCTTGATTTAAGAAGTATCTAGGAGGACTACTAAGAAGGTGGCTACCAAATGAAAGGATGTCAGATGAGGAAGCTACTAAATATGGGCTCTCGGGGGAAGAAGAGGTCTTCTCCATATGGAATGAGGAGATAGGACCTCAAGGAAGGAGGCATTGGGGAGTGAAAAATTGGAAGGACTGGTACTATCAATGCTCTGTGACGTATAAAGACAAGGCATATGGACCGATTAAACTAGATGAAAAAAATATGAAGGATTTTAGAATAATGGGTGACAAAAATCTATCATGTGTAAGCTACAAAAAGAAGATATAAGATGGAGATGATTCATTTTCAATAACCCTTATGAGGGAGTGAAGAAATTGCGCATTTCTTTTTGGGTTGAGTACGTCGGGGGTTGCAAAGATGCTTCCTTCGTTTATGAGGAAGATAGTTAAGAAATGAGAATGAAATGTACCTGCATTTCCAAAGGAATAGGATAACATATCTGCCATATAGGGACAACATCGTGTTTTCACAAAGGATGTGTGAATCAATATAATACAAGTGCTAAATGCTCTCCTTTTGGCATACAATTTCTAGTTATGAAACAAAACTTGACAATACAAGCATTGATTTGGATATAATGTAGCTGAAGCATATGTATGAGGAGTTTTATGGGCTAGCCTTTCCAAAATCAAAGGTCAAAGAAGGAGCTTCAATATATGTGCAGTCTCTTAGATTCTTGGTAGAATTAGACTATCTGAAGTGCCAACGTAATCAAAGGATTACAATCATTTATTTGAGAAGACTATAAATTTATGAAAAAATGGGTAATGAGGCAAGAGTTCAATCAATCTCCTGAGGCTTTATCACTAAAAATTTCTAACATTAAGCACCAAAAATGTGAAAGAACATTCCTAGGCTAACGTTGTAGTTGCTAATTTTAAAAGAAAGCACTATAAATAGGCGGATTTGAGAGCACGTCTAACTTTTTTGTTTGACTTGATTGTTTAGTGGTAGAGAGAATGGGCAATATCAAAATGCTGAATTCATTTCTTCTAACAAGATGTCTTAGAATAGCATCAAATACTCAAAGAACAATTGATCATCAAGAGAAATCCATGATAAACACTAAAAAAATCATCACTAAATCACCATGAAAGAAAACTAGTGAGATTTAGAGAAGATAGGCAAGAGCTCTCAAGTTCTCATTAATCATCAAAGTACAAATGATCCTTCCCAAAAATGAGTCTATTTGAAAGTCTTATCGTTTGTGTAGTCACTAAGCAAGTTGTTTCTCGGAAGTTGGTGAAGTCAAGCCACTAGGCCAATCAACTAACCTTGGATCACCCTAATCATTTGTGTTTGTCTTTGCTCCTACATCTTCTTTTTTTTGTCCTTTAATTTCCTTTAAGCAAAGAAGACTCATGTGTATCCTTGTTTCAGGTTGATCATGGCTAAGGCAATGCATGCTCCTAGAAATCATTACACAAAACAAGATGAAGATCAAGGGGAAAGTTTTATATAGAACCAAAAATGAGTATAAAACCATAAATACTTATAACCAAAGTGTGTCTCAAAAGGTCCATACCAAGAAAAGGATCACATATCAAGTCAAGTCATTATATGCAAAGCTAGAGCCTTAGTGACATTCAATGATGCTTTCATTCAAGAGTGAGATATCATTGAGCCACATGTGGCGTTTTTAATGTATAATTTACATTAGGGCTTGGACTTAATGACTAAAAGTTTGTTGATACTTGGAGAGATTATCTTTGCCTTGGTAGAGGACTATTAGAATACCTTGATACAAATACTTTATGTGATTTTTCACTCCACTCAAAACATTGTTTTTACATTCAAACTAGAGAGCAAAAAATTTTTATCACTTTAACATCTTAAGTTATTCTTCTTCATATCTTTTGTTGAGTGTATTCTTTTTCAATGAAGTTTCACCTACTACCCAAGCTTCCAAGATACACTTGAATTAATTGAAAATGTAAGTGAAGGTGAGTTCAATATGCATGGGACCCCTGTGTTCCACAAAGTATAGGTTAAATTCTTAGCACTACAAAGATTACTAAGCCCAAAGTCCCATTAAGGGAGAATTGGGAAATCGACCATCCTAAAGACAAATGAGATAACTAAGTTGGCGATTCCAAACAAAACCAATTAAGGTTGTGTTTTCCCAAATCGTATTTATCGGAAGAACACTTTTTAACATTAGAATGTTTTTTAATGCAATAAATTTGTAATATAGAAAGCTTTGATGGATGTAAAAATGATAAAGAGTCTTCCTCATGGTTAGATGATTTGAAAACTTTTAGATCTCTCAAGTGGGTAGAGATTTAGAATAGAAGTTTAGAGGATCTATTTTCAAGTCTGAAAGGGGACACTTGGAAAAGTATATAAGTTAAAATTGAAATTGAAAAGGCCGAAGGAGATAAAAGA
This sequence comes from Ceratopteris richardii, assembly GCA_020310875.1. Lineage (NCBI taxonomy): Eukaryota > Viridiplantae > Streptophyta > Polypodiopsida > Polypodiales > Pteridaceae > Ceratopteris > Ceratopteris richardii. The sequence goes on along the minus strand of CM035425.1, from coordinate 107,280,981 downwards.
CACCACTAAGGCAAGCAATTAGAGACATCTGAGGTTCTCCAATTGCCCTTTTCGATTGAATTGGTGTTCCTTTTTGTTTTCTAGCTTGAGCTCTTGTCACTACCTGTATTGGTGTTACTTAGTTCTATATTCTCTAAAATCTCCAATAATTGCAAACGGATGTAAGAGTTTATCTTTTGTTTTTGTGGATTTTTTGGAAAATCCTTAAGTAGTTGTTCTCTTCCACAATCCTAACAATAGGCTCCTTCAATTATTAAAGTAGGTGGTTGAGGACATTCTCTCACAAAATGGTCTCCCTTGCACCTATAACATGTCACCTTTTGTGTTGTTTTGAATTGATGATTTGGGTTTGATATATAATTTTTGGTTATGCACATGAAGGTTGTTGCATCTTATCATAAGTATACTCCCAACTATGATGTTGAGAATAATTGTATCGATGAATATTGCACTCCTCTGGGTACTCCTTAGATGGCTTTAGTCACCTTTCCATATTTTCATCAATAGGAACATCCTTTACTAGAACCACAATAGTTGGTATAGGTGGTTGTTTCCCTAGGACAAGTCTAGGTTGTTTGAGAAAATCTTTGTCTCTATGTTGACTTGACTAGTTTTTTTCATACCTTTCCCTCAAAGGTTGTTTGTTGTAGAAACACTCATCCCTTGTATGATTTTTCCGTTTTTTCTCTAAGGTAGAGTGCTTGAGTGTTCTTCTATCTTCTAAGTGTTGTGGCTTTTGATGATTACACATATGTTTAGGATGGTTTTCTCCACACATACATACCATTTCTTGATTTATGCTTTTCTAGGGTATTTTCTCTAGTTGTAGCTCCTAAATCTTTTGTTATTGCATGAGCTAACTACTCTATAGGTGATATTTTAGCCTCATTAGTTATATGTTGATAAAAAAATAGAATGTCACTTCCCCTATTGTCTTCTAGGTCAATGGCTTCCCTGACACAAGAGACTAGTTCTAGACATGTTCTACAATCACTACAAGAAAAAGGGGGGCGTAGCGACGCCCTCGAATCGGGAAAAAAACGAAAACCGTCGCTAAAGCGTCGCATAAGCGATGGTAAAAAAATCAGATTTTTTTTTTGGCCGAGCATCGTCGCATAAGCGACGGTAGCGTCGCTTATGCAACCCAACACCAAAGCGTCGCTAAAAGCGTCGTTAGTTAGCGACGCACTTAGCGACGTTGGCAAACTGCAGAGCGTCGCATATGCGACGCTCTGGAATGTAAAAAAAAAAATTCAATTCTCCCGGCACATTTGTGCCGGGCCTTGAACGCAAGAGCGAGAGAGAGAGAGAGAGAGAAAGAGCCCGCGCGACAGGGAGAGAGAGAAGGGAGACGTTTGACAGGTATGCGCACACACACTTACACACACACACACATATACACGCATAGACACACACACATACGCATAGACACACATACACATACACACAAATACACACACATAGACACACATACACAATGCATAATTCATACACATACACACATGCACACATAATGCATACACATGCACACACATATACACATGCACACACATATACATGCACACACACATACATATGTACACATACATATACACGCATAGACACACACACACATACGCATAGACACACACTCACATAATGCATACACATGCACACACATATACATGCACACACACATACACATGCATAATGCATACACATACACACATGCACACATAATGCATACACATGCACACACATATACACATGCACACACATATACACATGCACACACATATACATGGACACACATACACATGCACACACACACACACATATGTACACACACACACATATGTACACACACATATACACGCATAGACACACACACACACATACGCATAGACACACACACACATATACACAAATACACACACATAGACAGACATACAAAATGCATAATGCATACACATGCACACATAATGCATACACATGCACACACATATACACATGCACACACATATACATGCACACACACATACATATGTACACACACATATACACGCACAGACACACACACACATACACATAGACACACACTCACATAATGCATACACATGCACACACATATACATGCACACACACATACACATGCATAATGCATACACATACACACATGCACACATAATGCATACACATGCACACACATATACACATGCACACACATATACATGCACACACATATACACATGCACACACACATACATATGTACACACACATATACACGCATAGACACACACACACATACGCATAGACACACACTCACATAATGCATACACATGCACACACATACACATGCAGACACATATACATGCACACACACATAATAATGCATAATGCATACACATACACACATGCACACATAATGCATACACATGCACACACATATACACATGCACACACATATACGTGCACACACACATACACATGCACACACACACATGTACACACACACATATGTACACACACACACATATGTACACACACATATACACGCATAGACACACACACACATACGCATAGACACACACACATATACACAAATATACACACATAGACACACATACACAATGCATAATGCATACACATACACACATGCACACATAATGCATACACATGCACACACATATACACATGCACACACATATACATGCACACACACATACACATGCACACACACACACATATGTACACACACACATATGTACACACACATATACACGCATAGACACACACACATACGCATAGACACACACACACATATACACAAATACACACACATAGACACACATACACAATGCATAATGCATACACATACACACATGCACACATAATGCATACACATGCACACACATATACATGCACACACACATACACATGCACACACACATACATATGTACACACACATATACACGCATAGACACACACACACATACGCATAGACACACACTCACATAATGCATACACATGCACACACATATACACATGCACACACATATACACATGCACACACATATACATGCACACACACACATGCATAATGCATACACATACACACATGCACACATAATGCATACACATGCACACACATATACACATGCACACACATATACATGCACACACACATACACATGCACACACACACACACATATGTACACACACACACATATGTACACATATATATACACGCATAGACACACACACACATACGCATAGACACACACACACATACACACAAATACACACACATAGACACACATACACAATGCATAATGCATACACATATACACATGCATAATGCATACACATATACACATGCACACACATATACATGCACACACACACACATATGTACACATATATATACACGCATAGACACACACACACATACACACAAATACACACACATAGACACACATACACAATGCATAATGCATACACATACACACATGCACACATAATGCATACACATGCACACACATATACACATGCACACACATATACATGCACACACACATACATATGTACACACACATATACACGCATAGACACACACACACACACATACACATAGACACACACACACATAATGCATACACATGCACACACATATACACATGCACACACATATACATGCACACACACATACACATGCATAATGCATACACATACACACATGCACACATAATGCATACACATGCACACACATATACACATGCACACACATATACATGCACACACACATGCACACACACACACACATATGTACACACACACACACATATGTACACATACATATACACACATACACACATACACATAGACAATACACACATATACCTACACACATACACACATAATGATGCATACACACACATACACATGCATACACACATATACACATGCATACACACACATACACATGCATACACACACACATACACGTATATATATTGATTTCTAACCATTTTGTTTTATATGTTAGGTAGTATGGATCCCAGTAGAGAGAGAAAGGCGAAACTCACTCTCATAAAAAGTCTTATGAGAGCAAGAGTTCCGTCAGATACACCAGGGGCCATAATGCGGGACTACGTAGAGATGTCCGATGAGGAGCTAGATTATACGATCCAGATGCTTACGCGATCAGACGAGGGCTCTTCTGCAGATCCACACGCAGGAAGAGAGCTATCTGCTCATAGGTATGTTTTTTTTCATAAACTTTTTTAATGATATTATAGCACATATTTTTATTTATTTCTATCTATCTATTTTCAGGACACCTATACCACCTCCAGCACGTGATAGGAGAGCAGAGACGTTGCCTATGAGGACATGCATAGGCACGTTACGACTAGAGTGCGACATAGAGCCAGAGGGGAATATTGTATACATAGGAAATGGATTGGAGTTCAAGAGGAGAATGCGTGCACTATGCGACTCTTACCTTCGCTTTATCCACTTACCGTGGAAGTAAGTAAAAGTTTTACATATAAATTGAAATATATATCTTATGTTTTATTTATATTATGTTTTTTATTTTTGTAGTGAGCATGATGAGAGGGATAAAAAGTACATGCTCAGTTCACTTGAGACGGAGTTTGGGACAGGGTGGTCTCTTAAATGGTGTTTAAAAGAGATGCGGACACTTATGGCGCATCGTCGTGACAATGCACGGTATGTATGTATATGAGAGAGAGAGAGAACACTAATCTCGATATTAGGGTTTTGAAATCCCTAATTTAAAAACTCTAATTCAACCTTTTAGCCATATGTTTGAAGTATATGTACACCTCCGACGTCCTACTAGAGAGATGTCTCTCCTCCCAACCTTATGCCCCTATATATAGCTACTCGAATCAACAAGGATCATGATTCATAATATATGTAAAGATATATACACATCATGTAGATAGGATACATAAATATAAAATGGAGTAGATATATTATGCATCACACATACATGCCTAAATGCACACATAAATATATATATACATACTAACATATTTACATGTACATATTTACACATACATGTACATGCCTACATGCACATATAAACATATATATACATGCATACATATTACATGTACATATTTACACATAGACACATATACATATATACATGTACACAATTATAAACACTTGCATATATTACGTACATGAATACATGAATATTTTACATAAATGCATATGCATATATACACATGCATATTTAACACATGTATACATATATCACACACATGCAAACACTTACATATACATGAAATACATGCAAGTTTTGCATAGTTTACACATGGTTTCTCTTGTACGGTGCATGTATTCTGCTTGCAGGGACAGGAAAGTATTTTCTTATAGGTTAGCGAGGAGAAAATATATATATTTGTTGGGGTGTGTAATCCCCTTTCGGTTTCTTTGTGGATAGATTGTGCCTATCAGCACCAATATCATGGAAATTGTTTGTCGGAATTTTTTTCGGTTTTCAAAATTGCGTCCTTATGTTGCCAAAATTTATAGAAAAATCAGTATACACATGCATTCAAGTATAAATTCATGGTTAGTAAATCGATTGTTATTTTATCATATTGAGATATTCATTTTTATAATCACTTTTGGATTGCATTTAAACTTAAATCCTGCTTATCATTTACATTCACATTAAATTCCAGTTTCCAGTTCCATGCATGTGTTTTTACATGGAACATGCTTATGATTGTTCAGTGATGGGACATGTGATTGATCATCCATGTCTATTTTATTCTTATCAGCTGAGGTCAGTTGCTCGACAACTAGGGGGCATGTTATACTTTATGGAATATTTGGAATGAAGGTTTAATACCTTGAGTATTTTAATGTGTTTTGTGTTTTGATTTAGCAAGCAAAGATTCATGAGGTGTGAACGTGCATGGATTATTCAAATATATTTGGACATATTTAAAAGAGTATTTTTAGAAAATAAGTTATTTTTAAAAGATACTTATTCTTAGCTATTTTTATAAATAAAGCAAAAACACGCTATTTAAAGCGTCCCTCATGTATCTTCTATTCAGAACATAATATTAAGAAATACCTATAAATACACATGCTCTCATAGAGTTTTCCATGGGAGTATGTGGGGGGAGATTGTACCCAATCTGGTGTCGTCTCTTGTCTCTTTCTATCTTTGAGTACTTTGTGTGATTGTGTTTCTATACTATCCTCTGTATACGTGCATCTGCGGTATCTGCATGTCAACAAAACGATTGTAATCCGTTGATTTATGTTGGCACTTTAGATGGTTTAGATTTACCAATAATCTAAGAGACGATGCATATATTGAAGCTCCTTCTTTGACCTTTCATTTTGGAGCTACTAGCTCACAAAATACCTCGTACATATGCATATGTTTCCGCTATATTATATCCAAGTCAATGCTTTTATTGTCAATTTTTGTTTGATAACTAGCAATTGAATGTGCTCCAGAGGTGACCATTTTGCACTTGTACTATACTCATTCACACATCCTCTATAAAAAAAAAAGATGCAATCGCTCTATAGCTGACATGTTATCCTTTTCCTTTGGAAATGCATGTATGTTTCCTTCTCATTTCTTGAATTTCTTACTCACAAACGAAGGAAGCAGCTCTGCATCCTTGAAGTACTCAACCAAAAAAAGAATCGACAATTTCTTCACTCCCTCAAAAGGGTTATTGAAAAAGAATCACCTCCAGCTTATATGTTCTTTTTGTAGCTTATGTGTGATAAAGGTTTGTCTTCACATCGCTCTACAACCCTTCATCCCCAAGGCCTCCTTCCTTGAGTTAGTATCTCTTCATTCCATATTGTGAAGAGACCTCTTCTTCCCCTGAGAGCCCATCCTTAACAGCTTCCTTTTCTAACACCCTTTTGTTTGTTAGCCACCTTTTTAGTAGTTCCCCTCGATACTCCTTCAAGCAAGCTTCCAAACACATACATATGCATGCAATTTCTTATCCGATGAGTGTCACCTGCACCTGATACCAGAACAAGAGTATGCATACTGATGTATGCATATAGATACATTCATATCCATACATTCATACATATATTCACATTTACATGGGTACTTAGGTATTCAAAGTGCATACTTTAACACATACACATATACTTCTCCCACACACATATTGATCAAACCCCTATGCATGTATAAGCAAATATGCACATATATTCACTGAGATGCAAGCGCACTCACTCATATACTATGAATTTCAACAAATAAATAAAATTAATGTTAAAACATTCACATGCGCAACAATCAATCATGTATCGATGTGCAATAAGAAACACATTCAAGAGTAGAGATCACCCAGCTATGACTTTGTGCCAAAGCTTCATTTGAAATCACGATGATATCCATCTCCTCTAGACCTCTTCAATTAGTCCTTTAATTATATTTAATTGGACTGCAAGTTCGGGTTTAATATCTTGATAACATCCGCCCCCTCTGAACATGCGCATTCTTTGGATGCACCAACCTCCATACATAATAACAAACACAAAGAAGCATCAAGTAGTCATGGGTGGATATAAATCACTACTTAAAAAACCACCTAGCACATGGTTATTTTGAGAATATCTATTGAACTTTGTACAAACTAACAAAATAAAGTAGATATAAGTATCTCATTCAACCTACAATGCTACAACCAACACAATTAGACTAGCAATCATATGAATGAATTATAAGATTCATAGCTCTTCTTTTCACTCAACCTATTCAGATCTAATAGCTTATCCTCTTTGTTATGAGTAGAATCATTCTCTTGTATCTTTGAAAGTACATGCAATGTGGCTTCTTTCACATACATATCATTACTTTGAAATTAATTCAGTAACTTATCCCTATGAATAGGTTCACACTCTTGTATTTTTAAATGGACATCCAATACGGCATCACTCAAAGTTTTTCATGATCTTGATCTTGAATTCAAATATCCCTAGGCTTAGCATCATGTCCATCTCTATCAGCATACATTTCACTCTCTACATGGCTCATTATTAGCATGCCCTCCTTGATATAAGTAGGTTCACTTTCTTGCATCTCTTTATGCATGTACAATCTGACAACATTCACTTCCCTTTCATTAACAAAAGGATAATTGGTTTACATGCTCTCAGATTTAGAATCATGCCCCATTGCATTCTTTTCATATAATTGAATCATTAGGTGGTCATATATTGTGTTTTGATTATGTGCTTGAAGAGGAATATCACTGTCAAGCAGCATCGAATTATTCTCCAAAGTTTGTATGGTCTCACCACTTATGGATGCATCTTGACCTTGACCTTCGCACATACTCAATAGATTTTCTTGATATATGTTATTCTTAATCTTTTTCTGCTCACCTTGAAACCTTGTAGATATCTTTAAATCTTGGTTAGAATCATGTCTTGCTTCTTGGTTTATTTGATTTCCCTCTATTGGATGTGAAGATTTATTAGAGTAGGGGAAGCCTCATCTGGTTTTCTAGTTTGGAATTGTTGAATTTGATTTTGTTTTGTTTTTTATATGTATTTTTTATTTGATTTCGATAAGCTTCCACCTGATCCTTTTCTCCTCCCATCATTGAGGTTAATGAAAATATATTACTTAGGGATGTAACCATTGTAAATGTATCTGCTACCTCTTGACATCTTAGGACCTCAGAGATCCTATCTTTTATGCTTATAGGTTCTTTGTGGTGATCCTCATCATAAGCATGCACATGTATTCCATGCATATTTGCTTTATGCCCAACTAGGGTTTCCAAAACTATATGGACTTGCATATTTTCCATAGTTGTTGAAATACTCTAAATTTTATTACCATTTTCATCTCCATGAAGATCGGCTCTATAATCATTAAGACATTTTTCAACTGTTTGTTGCTTCCTAACATATCTTATTATAGCGTCATGGATGAGTGTCCAATCCTCTATTAGTCACTATTCTAAATCCATATCTTGTAGGAGTGGAATTAATTCTGATTGAGATTTAACATCAATTGATTAGAAAAACAACACCACCTTTTCGTGTCTTATGCAATTCTTATTCTTTTCAAACTCTAGGACTGATTGAGCTTTAGGTATATGGACCCACACTATCCATGGTTTCTAAAGACTACTCCACTAGATCCTAATGTTTTTCTAACTTCAACCTTTTCAAGCAACATTAAAACAATGGACGATGTCTATACCAAGTTTCTCCTAAGAAAAACAAATTGGCACCCTCTACAAAGTATCCTTCTTTCCTTTTTTGTGTGTTATGAGCTCTTGGACTAACTAGAGGTTGTGTTATGGAGTATGCTTTTTGAAGTCCAACCCACTATGGTGGACATATTAAACCTAAACTTGCAATCGGATTAAATGTAATCAAAGAAACAATTGAAGATGTCTAGAGGAGATGGATGTTATCGTGATTTGAAATGAAGCTTTGGCATGAAGTCATAACTAGGTTATCTCTACTCTTGAATGTGTTTCTTATTGCACATTGGTACATGATAGATTGTTGCGCATGTGGATGTGTTAACTTTAATTGTGCTTATGTGTTGCAATCCATAGTATATGAGTGAGTGCTTTTGCATCTGAGTGAATATATGTGCAGATTTGCTTATGCATGCATAGGGATTCGATAAATGTGTATGGGAGAAGTATATGTATATGTGTAGAAGTATGCACCTTGAATACATAAGTACCCATGTGAATGTCAATATATGTTTGAATGTATGCACATGAATGTGTGTGTATGCACATGAATGTGTGTATGCACATAGGTCAGTATGCATACTCGTGTTTTGGTATCAAGTGGAGGTGGTAGCCAATGTACATGGAATCACACATATATGTATATGTTTGAAAGCTTGATTTAAGAAGTATCTAGGAGGACTACTAAGAAGGTGGCTACCAAATGAAAGGATGTCAGATGAGGAAGCTACTAAATATGGGCTCTCGGGGGAAGAAGAGGTCTTCTCCATATGGAATGAGGAGATACGACCTCAAGGAAGGAGGCATTGGGGAGTGAAAAATTGGAAGGACTGGTACTATCAATGCTCTGTCGCATATGAAGACAAGGCATATGGACCGATTAAACTAGATGAAAAAAATATGAAGGATTTTAGAATAATGGGTGACAAAACTCTATCATGTGTCAGCTACAAAAAGAAGATATAAGATGGAGATGATTCATTTTCAATAACCCTTATGAGAGAGTGAAGAAATTGCGCATTTCTTTTTGGGTTGAGTACGTCGGGGGTTGCAAAGATGCTTCCTTCGTTTATGAGGAAGATAGTTAAGAAATGAGAATGAAATGTACCTGCATTTCCAAAGGAAAAGGATAACATATATGCCATATAGGGACAACATCATGTTTTCACAAAGGATGTGTGAATCAATATAATACAAGTGCTAAATGGTCTCCTTTTGGCATACAATTTCTAGTTATGAAACAAAACTTGACAATACAAGCATTGATTTCGATATAATGTAGCTGAAGCATATGTATGAGGAGTTTTATGGGCTAGCCTTTCCAAAATCAAAGGTCAAAGAAGGAGCTTCAATATATGTGCAGTCTCTTAGATTCTTGGTAGAATTAGACTATCTGAAGTGCCAACATAATCAAAGGATTACAATCATTTATTTGAGAAGACTATAAATTTATGAAAAAATGGGTAATGAGGCAAGAGTTCAATCAATCTCCTGAGGCTTTATCACTAAAAATTTCTAACATTAAGCACCAAAAAGGTGAAAGAACATTCCTAGGCTAACGTTGTAGTTGCTAATTTTAAAAGAAAGCACTATAAATAGGCGGATTTGAGAGCACGTCTAACTTTTTTGTTTGACTTGATTGTTTAGTGGTAGAGAGAATGGGCAATATCAAAATGCTGAATTCATTTCTTCTAACAAGATGTCTTAGAATAGCATCAAATACTCAAAGAACAATTGATCATCAAGAGAAATCCATGATAAACACTCAAAAAATCATCACTAAAGCACCATGAAAGAAAACTAGTGAGATTTAGAGAAGATAGGCAAGAGCTCTCAAGTTCTCATTAATCATCAAAGTACAAATGATCCTTCCCAAAAATGAGTCTATTTGAAAGTCTTATCGTTTGTGTAGTCACTAAGCAAGTTGTTTCTTGGAACTTGGTGAAGTCAAGGCACTAGGCCAATCAACTAACCTTGGATCACCCTAATCATTTGTGTTTGTCTTTGCTCCTACATTTTCTTTTCTTTTGTCCTTTAATTTCCTTTAAGCAAAGAAGACTCATGTGTATCCTTGTTTCAGGTTGATCATGGCTAAGGCAATGCATGCTCCTCAAAATCATTACACAAAACAAGATGAAGATCAAGGGGAAAGTTCTATATAGAACCAAAAATGAGTATAAAACCATAAATACTTATAACCAAAGTGTGTCTCAAAAGGTCCATACCAAGAAAAGGATCACATATCAAGTCAAGTCATTATATGCAAAGCTAGAGCCTTAGTGACATTCAATGATGCTTTCATTCAAGAGTGAGATATCATTGAGCCACATGTGGTGTTTTTAATGTATAATTTATATTAGGGCTTGGACTTAATGACTAAAAGTTTGTTGATACTTGGAGAGATTATCTTTGCCTTGGTAGAGGACTATTAGGATACCTGGATACAAATACTTTATGTGATTTTTCACTCCACTCAAAACATTGTTTTTACATTCAAACTAGAGAGCAAAAAATTTTATCACTTTAACATCTTAAGTTATTCTTCTTCATATCTTTTGTTGAGTGTATTCTTTTTCAATGAAGTTTCACCTACTACCCAAGCTTCCAAGCTACACTTGAATTAATTGAAAATGTAGGTGAGTTCAATATGCATGGGACCCCTGTGTTCCACAAAGTATAGGTTAAATTCTTAGCACTACAAAGATTACTGAGCCCAAAGTCCCATTAAGGGAGAATTGGGAAATCGACCATCCTAAAGACAAATGAGATAACAAAGTTGGCGATTCCAAACAAAACCCATTAAGGTTGTGTTTTCCCAAATCGTATTTATCAGAAGAACACTTTTTAACATTAGAATGTTTTTTAATGCAGTAAATTTGTAATATAGAAAGCTCTGATGGATGTAAAAATGATAAAGAGTCTTCCTCATGGTTAGATGATTTGAAAATTTTTAGATCTCTCAAGTGGGTAGAGATTTAGAATAGAAGTTTAGAGGATCTATTTTCAAGTCTGAAAGGGGACACTTGGAAAAGTATATAAGTTAAAATTGAAATTGAAAAGGCCGAAGGAGATAAAAGACATGACTAAGGCAAGCAATTAGAGACATCTGAGGTTCTCCAATTGCCCTTTTCGATTGAATTGGTGTTCCTTTTTGTTTTCTAGCTTGAGCTCTTGTCACTACCTGTATTGGTGTTACTTAGTTCTACATTCTCTAAAATCTCCAATAATTGCAAACGGATGTAAGAGTCTATCTTTTGTTTTTGTGGATTTTTTGGAAAATCCTTAAGTAGTTGTTCTCTTCCACAATCCTAACAATAGGCTCCTTCAATTATTAAAGTAGGTGGTTAAGAACATTCTCTCACAAAATGGTCTCCCTTGCACCCATAACATGTCACCTTTTGTGTTGTTTTGAATTGATGATTTGGGTTTGATATATAATTTTTGGTTATGCACATGAAGGTTGTTGCATCTTATCATAAGTATACTCCCAACTATGATGTTGAGAATAATTGTATCGATGAATATTGTACTCCTCTGGGTACTCCTTAGATGGCTTTAGTCACCTTTCCATATTTTCATCCATAGGAACATCCTTTACTAGAACCACAATAGTTGGTATAGGTGGTTGTTTCCCTAGGACAAGTCTAGGTTGTTTGACAAAATCTTTGTCTCTATGTTGACTTGACTGGTTTTGTTCATACCTTTCCCTCAAAGGTTGTTTGTTGTAGAAACACTCATCCCTTGTATGATTTTTCCGTTTTTTCTCTAAGGTAGAGTGCTTGAGTGTTCTTCTATCTTGTAAGTGTTGTGGCTTTTGATGATTACAAATATGTTTAGGATGGTTTTCTCCACATACATACCATTTCTTGATTTATGCTTTTCTAGGGTATTTTCTCTAGTTGTAGCTCCTAAAGCTTTTGTTATTGCATGAGCTAACTACTCTATAGGTGATATTTTAGCCTCATTAGTTATTTGTTGATAAAAAAATAGAATGTCACTTCCCCTATTGTCTTCTAGGTCAATGGCTTCCCTGACACAAGAAACTAGTTCTAGACATGTTCTACAATATACCATGGTCCTCGATTGTGCATTAATCAATCCTTCTTTGAACACAGACACTCTTTTAGGCATTGATGGTTTTTCATCCTGAGGGCATCTATCCAAATATTGTTTGAATCTTTTGGCTACTTCCCTAAAACTTTCATCTTGTTTTTGCATAAATGTGTGGATCAATGTAGCTATACTATGTTTAATTCTAGTTTAGGAGAATTATCCCATGAATCCTTCCAAAAACCATTGTATGTCTATAAACATCTCCTTTCTCAATGGTAAAAACCATGTCAAGGCTACACTTGACAAAGTTAATCCAAAGGCTTCAAATTGTGTTTTGTAATCTTGTATTTCCTCTACCGTTAGGATTTCTTTGTATTCACCCACATGGTTAATATAAACTATACATTAAAAACACCACATGTGGTTCAATGATATCTCACTCTTGAATGAAAGCATCATTGAATGCCACTAAGGCTCTAGCTTTGCATATAATGACTTGACATGATATGTGATCCTTTTCTTGGTATGGACCTTTTGAGACCCACTTTGGTTCTAAGTATTTGTGTTTTTATCCTCATTTTTTTTTCTATATAGAACTTTCCCCATGATCTTCATCTTCTTTTGTGTAACGATTTCTAGGCGCATGCATTGACTTAGGCATGATCAACCTAAAACAAGGATACACATGAGTCTTCTTTGCTTAAAGGAAATTAAAGGACAAACGAAAAGAAAATGTAGGAGCAGATAAAAGACAAGACAAACAAAAATGATTAGGGTGATCCAAGGTTTTTTGATTGCCCTAGTGGCTTGACTTCACTAAGTTCCAAGAAACAACTTGCTTAGTGACTACACAAACGATAAGACTTTCAAATAGAGAATTAGCTTCAAAGGGAAGAAATATATGAAAATTGAAAAGGTTGAAGGAGATAAGACACACAACTAAGGCAAGCAATTAGAGACATTCGAGGTTCTCCAATTGCCCTTTTTGATTGAATTGGTCATGTCCAAAAAAAGCAAGCCTTTTACTGACATAACAAAGGATTGGACTTTCAAACATGGAATAAGCTTCATGTAAAGGGTCTGAAGGAAGGAATTTATCAAAATGACAAAGGTAGGAGGAGATAAAAGGCATGACCAATTTAACATATTAGGGCCATTTGGGATCCTCTGATTGGTATAGCTTCTTGAGTTGTTCATATCTTGTTTCTCTTCCAAACAAGTGGGCAATGTGTAGTTCAAAACATAAATCAATGAGAAGAAATTCTAAACACTCAAGAAAAGCAAGTATAGACCAATTGATTTTTCAATGGACATCTCCAATTCAAGTGATTAGGATCATGGAAAGTTCTTCGATGAACCTAATCTCTTGTATAGGTTATGTCCATAGAAGCACGTAAACTTAGTATTGTTTTGAATGAATGATTGATATTTGCCTATAGAAAGAGACATTTCAATAGGGACACATTGCATATCTCACCTTGCATAAATGAGAGATTTGAGGATGATCTTTTTAGAAAAGAGTGTTGAAAACCTTGGATGGGAGGAACATGTTGAAGACTTGAGAGAGCATAGAGAAAATTTCCATAAATGAAGTGAGAAGCTTATATAAGCTCTCTTGGAAAGATGTCCATCAAAGCCACATGACACGTTTTGATTGAACCACATCATCTAACCATTTGATACATTGGCACATGAAACTTTTTCATCGGTCCACATCATTTGACCATTTTTAATCTAGAGATATAGGGTGACATGTATTATTATTTCATTCAGTGATGTCATTTGAGTGTTGGAAACCTTGAGGTACAATGGCATCTAACATTTTCTTAGTGGTCCATGTGGATTCTCCAATGTATAGTTCCCCTATAAATATCGATTTTGTTTGCTTTTGTCCATTTTCTACCTTCATGATTTTTCTCTACCCATATTCTATAGTTGGCTTGTATTTTATAAACGATCAGTTCAAGTGAAAGCACATATCTAGCCACATTTGATTGGCCCTATTCACTTGCATCAATCATCCATTGGATCCTTAGCTTAATACATGAAAAGTGATTGAGATGGAGCAAAAGAGTTCTATACTCATATTTGCTCCATATGAAAAACCTACAGACTTCATGTTCTAGGATGGTCTAGCAGTTAATTACTTTCCAAATGCTATCAAGGTAAGCAATCGTACATTAGATTTTTGAGCCCTTTGTAGGTAATTATAATCTGTTTCCAAAATAATAGCAGCGATTATCTATGGATTATTAACAGATAGGGAGTGTCAGCCTCTCGCAAAAAATGTATTAATCCAAGCATCTTTCAAAAAGATACTTTGTTAAAAAAAAAAAGTCTACAAAGGCATCCCCTATGATGGGTGGATGTATTTTTTCCTACACCATGAAGGTGGATGTTGTTTGCTTCAATTCAATGTTCAATTATAGTTTTGGCTTGATCATATATGAAATGAAACAATTGAACATAAGGATGAATGTAATGAAAACATCATTAAAGGTTTGTGTTGAGAACACCTCAAATATTAATATAAATGAAATTGTTGAAGAGATCAACTTTGAATCATTGTCAAAAGAGGTAAAATGTTTTGATGTGGAAACTTTCGAAGTAGAGATAACCATAAGAGAGCCTAGAAATGATGTAATTATCTTAGAAAAATCACTTCTCTTACCTTATCTTGTGCTTCTCAAATGATTCATTTCAAGATTCTTCCATATGCTATAATCCAAATGTGTGTTCATTAGTGCAATACTAGTTCTTTCCATCTTTTGATGTTTTTGAATTCGAGCTTCATTAAGTTTCATTACTACTCTCTTATGATTATATCATTCATTTTCGTTTATACCATATTATTGAACCATCTATGTTTAAAGTCTTCCAATATCTATCCATATATTGTAAAATGCATTGTAAAAGAAATGCAAAGTTTTCTTTTTGTCCTACATGATCAAATCTAACTAACCTAAAGATCTTTTGTTTACTATATTTAAGAAATTGATACCATACTTTTTAAACTTCAGATGGATCTAATATCAATTCCATTTTCTTTACTAGTTTTTGAAAAATGAACATCTTAAGCATGCATTCTCCTCCAACATTACCAATTTTAAAACATCATGCGGTGTCAGAGAGATTTACTCTCCTTACTCTTCTTACTAAAGCATGATCTTTGACGAAAAGAACAATCAAACTTCTATTTGAAGGATGATCATATTATATTCGAGCAAATTTGATGGATTGGCATGATATTTTCTTGACATATAGTGTTTCTTTGCGGATGTTAGTGAATCTTACAAATAGAAGATTTTTATCCCCGATTCAATGGTCATTGAGAAAGACATAATTGATTGTCCATGTGAACCTTGTAGTATGAACAAAAAAAACTCAAAACAAAACGTATGGCGAAAAGTTTTTTTACGGGCAGATTTGTTTTCAACTCTAACTTTAGAGTTCTGATCTCAAGTGAAAGGGCGCATGCATGAAGAAAAGTGGGAGTTCGGAGCATGCAGACGAAAGGTGGAAGCTGCGGAATGCTTGGAGGATGAGTTCCGCATAAAAAAAGGGGGAGCTGGAGCGTATAGGATGGGGAGGAATCGAGGTTTTTCTCTGGCGATTTTGACAGAAAGGAGATACTAGATTGATCCTGCACGACGAAGACTCTAGAGCTCACAGAGTCAAGTGATAGCCTAAGCGGCTGACAGAGGAAAGAATCTAGCTCTCTACCTTGTCGTAGGGGAGGTCTGCATTGAAGAGATCTAGCGCAATCTGAGTCCGGAAAGACAGAGATTATTACTGCTTGGATGCGATTACTGGTAATATAAATCTATGTTAAACTATCCGCACAGACAGGACTGCAGAAGATATATGGACTGACCGAAGAGTTGGAGCTCATGCATATATTCGACGTTACAAGACGATGAGCAGTAGTAGCATTCTTATTTTTGATGGGCTTCTAATCTGTTATGGGCAAGAACATCAAGACAAAAAGGAGGAAGCGACGAGTATGAAAAAAAGAGGAAAAGTTTTCACTATTGATCTGTAACAAAGATGTGGAAAGCTGCTCTGTTGAAGGGGCCTATGTGCGTGATGTTTCTTTCGTATCTGCTAGCTGACGACTCAGAGTTTCATGGAGTATGTCACTTTTTCAAGTTCCATCAGAAGTTTTGAGCAACTTCAAATGCAAAAGAAGGTTTTTTTCGAATATGATTATGTCAAATTTTGTATAAGTTGTGAATTTTTTTTCTCTGAACGATGATGCGATAGAATAAACGATTCATTCACTGTGAGAAAGTGAGGGCAGATTAGCACAGCATTATGTTTTGTATCACAAATGATTTCTAATGTTTACCTGCAATTTTTCCCGGTGAAGGTTTGTACGTCCTTTGAATGTCTTGATCTAAAAAATAGAGTTAAGGTTTTGCAGATATAAACAGCAATCTCTAATCACGCGTTTTGATATACTGATTTTATGAGTTCGATTTCATATTAATATATGGTGATAACAATCTTCATGCATAGAGAATAAGTGCAGGAACAAGGTTTCGAGTCAGAAATGTGACTGCGTCACAATTTATGAATCATACAACATGGGAACTGAACTGAACTGTTGCTGAACTGACTTTGTGTAGATTTCATCAAATAGAAGCAAGCTAACGACTTTTCTTTCACATTGAGACCATGTATTGAATTAAAAGTCAATTAAATAGAAAACGTTGCCAGACATTATAGAGCGTCGCCATCAACGTATAATCCTTATACCTTTCATGTGTTTTAAGTCCCAGCAAGAACCTGCTTCATTAACCTCTGAGCGTTATTGAAAACCAAAATTTGATTTTATACAGTCTCGTCAAGATAGACTTTATTCTCTCGTCAACATAGACTTTATTCTGATTCCATTAACATGTTAAAAAAAAAGTTTGAAATTTCATAAACAGTTGTAAAGCACATTTCGAATTCAATTGACACAGCATTATTAATGGTGTTTTATTTTATATATAATATAGGAAAAACTGAAGTTTTACTTTATGTATGTATGCCTTGAACGTATTCTACATAATTAATCAATGATCTTTGCTTTTACTATATTCATTTGTGAGAAATAAATAAATGACTTCATAAATTCAAACTAATCATACTTTGAGTAATTGAATAGTATTGACTTTTTTATTTAAGTAAGAAGAAGAATTTCGTAGACTTGTACTCAGTTTGGTTTATAAACAAAAGAGCACATATGATGAAGTGATAAAGGGTCTTAAAATTGCATTACTAATCAAACTTCTTGAGTTTTTGCATCACCTGAGATTGCTCTAGTCACCCGGCGTGCGCCATTAGCGAGGTGGTTGGTTTGATCCACCAGCCGTAACCATTCGCTCTTTTCACTCCCACATTTTTGAACCCGACGTGAACAATGGCATTGCGACTCAGGTACACCCAACGGGAAACAAATTCCAAGTATTTATACTTGAATTCTCCTTGCTTGCACATAGTTAAACGAAAATGACATCTAATGTAGAACACCTTCTTCATGCTATGGAATCACGATTAGTTTACTCTATAGATTTAAAGCTTAATTCTATGTTTGAGTCCTTAGACTCGTTTCTTTCAATCTTAACTATAGTAGTATCTGATTTTAATGCAACTCTTAAATCAATAGATACTCAATTTGATCACGAGTTTAGGAATTTAGAAGGAATTGTGCATTATGATCTTTCAGATTTAAATGAAAATATAGAAACATTAGCAAATCATGTAAAAGAAATTTCATCATTCAAAACTATTGGTCATGACATTGCAAGTTTAAAAAAGAGCATTGAAAGGTTAAACAATCAATTACAAGAAAGTGCGACATGTGAATGCAAAGATAAATATCAAGTACGAGTTCAAAGTAGATCTATGTATTCTATTGACCAAAAACCTTTATCCGATCATAGAAGAGTCGCTCCTAGGCCTTTACATCAAAGACCAAATAGAACCGTTAGATGCTTCTGGTGTGACGAACTAGGTCATAAATATGGGAATTGTATTGCTTATGAGAAAGCATGTAGACAACAATTGGTATTAGAAAATGAACAGAAAATATGTGAATATCAAACACAACTACCTGTGAGATTAAACTTAGGTAGACGAGGGATGAGAGAGTACTTTGACCAAACAAAATTTAGTCCTAAAACCAAACTTCAAAAACAATGGAAACCTAAGAGTCATAATGAGAAAAGCAATGTATCTCAATTACATTTTATGAACACCAAGATTGTGACTAAATGTGAATGCTTGGACAATGATCAAAACTTTCTTAAACCTAAATCTATGAGTAACATTGATATTCAAACTACATTTAAGGATCAAGATACATTGAAAAAGATTTAGAAAGAAGAAGATGTAAGGATAAAAGATGATGAAAATAAACAATCAATTGATGGAAATAAAGACATACATGCGGTTAAAACAGAACCTAAAGTCATAGAAAATGACAATAAATGTGACCAAAATGAAAATGATGAAAGAATAGTACAAACATCTGAATATGAAAATCTTCAAATTCAATTAGAACATGACAAGAATATGGAAAAATGGGTACAAGAAGCCATATGCAAGATTGAAAATAATACCAAAAACTCATCTAAAGTTAAGAAAAAGGAGAAGAATTTAAGAGAATAGTTTTATTGGGATGGAATTGTTTATTGAAGATAAATCTTTTCAATTTTTGTTATCGCTTGCTGTATATATGCTTGTTTTCCTAAAGTTGAGAAACATATACCTAAATTATTTTGTTTTATGAAGTTTTTATGCTTGGAAAAGCTAGTTTAAAGCTTATGATAAAGTTTTACATTATGATTTGCTTAAACAAAAGAATACTAAAATATGAAAACACAAAGTTTGTTGATTACAAATTAAACTAAAACATGTTTGAAATTATATGCACAATATGCTTCCAAATAAGTTTGATCAATATGCTTGTCATTTCCTAAACTTATGATGAACTTATGATTTTCTTTCTTTCAGAAATAGGAAGAAATGTATTATGATGAACAATTATGAAGAACATTATTATAATGAAATGATGCATATTTTGAACAAACTGATTTTTGTTTACAATAATTATGATGGTATACTTTTAAAAGAAAGAAATATACATGATATAAATATGATCATGATAAATATGAAGAACATGAACATATGATACAATATGATGATGATTATATTGACATACCATATGATGAGGAAGAGGTACTTTCATAATCCAGATATGAATTTTTCATTCATATCAAAATATGATGCTCATTTATAAAGATATAAGTAAAAAATACTATGAACATTATGATTTTTCCTAAAATTTATGAACTTCGTTACATAGGTTGAAAAACCTAATGTAAAATTTATGAACTTTGTTACAAAGGTTGAAAAACCTAATGTGAAACTTATGAATTTTGTTTCATGGTTTGAAAAACCTATTGTAAAAATTAAGAATGCATTATTTATGACAATTATAACCACTACGACTTTCTTATGATGAAATTTGTGACATGATGAAGATGAATCTGATAGAATATATGAATTTATATTTTCAAGATAGATGATAATGAAGATTACTTATTTTGTATCTTCTGCTTTATGATAACTTACAGGAATTGATGATGCGTTATGAAATTGATGGTTTGTCAATACTATGAAGAATTTGAAGAGAAGTTGAAGAAGAATTCTATGTCGATCAGGTGAAACAGTTCTAAACCTGATTAATGTTTTAAGTTTTGTTTTTCCTTGCATTTCATGTTATGATAAGTACATTCTTCAGATAGATTAAGAAACTTCTTAAAATTATGAAAAGTAGAATTTACACTGAAGTAGGAACGTACTTGAAGAGAAGATAGGGATTGGAGACCTATGGTTGTCATATGAATAGTTGAAGGAACCCTTAACTTGCAACTCCTAGTAGAAGTAGGCTTATTTTATATAGGTAAGCTTCCTTAAATCTGACCCATTTTACTAAAGAGATCCTAGTTTCCGCTTTAGCTTACCTCTAGATCCTTTGCTCTGATTAGGGGTTAAGCCTTTCCCCTTCATCAAAGAGGTTGCGAAGAAAAATTGAAAGCAGTACATTAATGGTTGCTGCATATGAAAAGAGGAAAAATGACAAAAAGAAAAATTATGATGAAAAAAGAGATGAAAGAAAAATCAAATGATTTCAATGAATCAGTTGTGGTCTTGAAATCACTTCTGAATTGAAAAGCAGGCTATATAAGGCGAATGTATGCTAGAGGGGAATTATTTTTTTGTATCTTAATGGCAAGTGGCTAGGAAATGAGGATAGAAGGCTTATATAACATATGCTTTACTTATGAACATAGTTAATAGAAGAGTTAGTACGAACACTATTTGAATGACTTCTATAGTTTCTTTCTAAAACTTGTTTTCCAACTCATGCATTGAACGAAAAGGTTAAAACTCAAGCTTACATAATTTTATAAGTTTTCTTTGCTATCAGAAGATGTACTAATGATAGAGGCATTTTTTATAGACTATTTGCATTTGATTCATAAATAATTTTCAAAAGAATTTGATGTTGCCTTCTCTGATCTGCAGGTTTTGCCCATCGAGGACGATGTGCAGGTTTGATGGGGGTGAATGTCAGAGAGATCCTCTCTCCCTTCTTTGATAAGAAATGAAGAAAAAAATTTTATTTAATAGTCTATTTTTCTCTTTAGAATATTAATTGTTTTTGAAATAATAAGAGTTTGATGAGTTTTTTTTTCTATCTTTCCAAGAAATCCCTAGTTGGATAAGTTGAATTTTAAATTCAATCTTTCAAAAGACTTGCAAATATATTGAGAAGTTCTCATCATATCTTAATATGAACACTTACTCATGATCCCTGTTTGTGAATGCCTTAAGGATAATTGCGTGTTACACATATCAACTGTGTATGAAGAGTGTGTGAACAAGAATATTTTCTACGTGTTCATGTTTTCATATGCATATGTGCAAAAACGGTACATGTGCATTTATATATACATACATATGTTTTATATACTAAGTATCATTAGACTTTTATGCATGTATAATTTATTAAGTGAGTAATGATATGTGTTTTCACTATGTGAATCCACTAAAATTTGTATAGAAATGTAATGTGTTCACATTACTTGTTTACAAGCATGATTTATACCTATGAACCCAATCATTATAAGTGTGAAATGAACATTTAAATGTTAAAGAAAGACGTAATAAATTAAGAAATAAAAGGAACAAAATTGACGTGTAGATTTGAACATATGCAATTTAATATGTATTTAGAAATTTCTAAATAGACGTAGATGATCCTGGATCAAGGATCACTTTTGGAGAACCACATCTGGAAGATTGAAGCAGCGGCAGCTGATCAAAAGAACTGGGACTTCAGAGGCATGCAAACCTACACGTGGAGGAAGACTGGTACGATCACAAATAGAAGGAAGGTAGTAGCGCACATATCTAGGTGGGCTGCCAGTTCACACAAGGAAGAAGTCTGTTGATCGAGAGAAAAAGGCGGAATGGTTTTTCGGTAGGTACATGCTTAATGCAGAGAGGAGCTTCGTGGTCGGATGCAGAGGGGTTGCTGTCGAGGGAAGGTGAAGTAAGGAACGAGCGCTAATCTGGAGTGCGCTGGAGGAGGAAGAATAGAGGAGTGTTCTAGCCAAGCATATTTAACTGTGAAAATCTAAGGGATTTGATCTGAGGAGGAGACAATTCAGCTGAGGGACAATATGCCATCAGAGGACGAAGGAGGGTTGGATCACTGATCATCTGAACAGAGAATTGGAGTGGAGGGCGCTGATCGGAAAAAAAACGAGAGGTTTTTTTTTCTCGGAAGAAGGCTCCTGAAGAGATTATGATGCATGAGGAGATGAATAGAGATTAGCGGCAGTTTTATCTCATACCGACAGTGAGCCGACATCGGCACTTCGGATCATCTGACTTCTATGTTCTGGCATAGCACGCTACTCTTGAAGAAGGAGACCACTCTTTTGTGCATCCTCCATCCCTTGTAGTAGAGCCAGCTGTGCTGCTTGTCAGCCTCAGACCACTAAATAAACCAAAAAATCCATATCTCCAACTACCGATGCCAAATTTTATGGTGACATGTTATCTATCGCTCTTATAAGCTGTTTCATTGGAGGTTCTATCACTGTTTGCCTCTCATCCACATTTCTTGCAGTATATAGTAGCGCTCGATCTTGAAGTTTGAATTCTTGTGGGCTTGAAATATAATCAACCGCTGCATAGTGAGAAGCTTAGCTAATTCATGCAGAAGTACCACCAGATGCCGCAGGTGTTAATGGCATCAAATCAGAATCATCAACAACTGGAGATGGTGCCATAAACGGTGGTGTAGTTGCTTGTACTGGCGTAAAAAAGATAAGTTGGGGACTTCTTCTGCCGAGGAGGCGAATTCACGCGTTTTGCCTGGTAAATATATGAGAATCAATCGTCATTACTTTATACTATGAGTTGCATTGATCCATTATATTCTGTAAGTTGTTTTTTTATTGTGAGTCGATGCCATTTGTCTTTTCTGATTACTAAAACGATACTGTAGGTTTTTTTACTATTATATTGTGAAAACGTTGCTCCCAGATTATCTATAGAAGTTGACTACTTTTATGCATTGTATTATATATAATGACCTCCACAGAAAAAGATTTTTAACAGGTACGAAGATATCCATATGTGTTCTTTTGAACCTTCTAATAACTCTACTGTGCATAAGCAATGAAGTTTGATGATGAAACTTTTGCACTCTGCATTTTTTTTATAATGCATATTCATGAATTTAATGAATGTTTTATTCTACCTTATGGAGCACAGCGGAAAGAAGAGCGCATGCTGCCGTTAATCTAGGCAAGAAGGAATGAATCCTTGATAATGTTGAGCATTGGTCTGAAAATAAAAAGATAAAGGAAAATATCTTTACATTGAATTGTGTGAAATAATCGATAGAAGTAAATCAACGTATACTTTACTTTACTTTGGATTTTGCATGCAACTTTGGTTTCCATGTCTATATAAAAATGGAGTTGACATCTACATGTATGCCATAGCTCTCTCTTCACTCGACGAACTTCACATTTATAATTGAGCTTCAATCTTTTCTTTATAGTTTTTGCGTTTATAATTTAAAAACTGATTGTTCCGACTACATGGAAATGGTCTAAGTGGTTATCCGAACGCTCTAATCTTTTATTCAATTCACAAGATTTATTGCAAAAATCCCCATAACTTATTTGAGCGTAAACAATTGTTCATAACTTATTCTAAAACCTATTTGTAGGAAAAGAATGCTTTCCTATGTTAGGCGTGATGAAGGAGTGATTATAAATTAACTCTACTTTTCTTGATAAGAAAATAAGATTTTTCATGCCGATCTAATTTGTTTCTTTAAGACTCCACTATACTTGACCTTGCTCCAGCACCTTGCGTGCACCGTTAGCGAGGCCACTGAATTGATCCGCCAGTCATCATAGATCACTCCGACACTTAAAAATGTGAGAGTGAAAAGAGCGAATGGTGACGGCTAGTAGATCAAGCCAACCGCCTCGCTAACGACACACGCCAGGTGACTAGAGCAATCTCAAGTGATGCAAAACCTCAAGCAGTTTGATTAGTAATGCAATTTTAAGACCCTTTAGCACTTCATCATATGTGCTCTTTTTTTTATAAACCAAACTGAGTACAATTCTACGAAATTGTTCTTCTTACTTAAATCAAAGAAGTCAATACTATTCAATTACTCAAAGTATGATTAGTTTGAGTTTATGAAGTAATTTATTTATTTCTCACAAATGACTATAGTAAAAGTAAAGATCATTGATTAATTCTGTAGAATACGTTCAAGGCATACATACATAAAGTAAAACTTCAGTTTTTGCTATATTATATATAAAATAAAACACCATTAATAATGCTGTGTCAATTGAATTCGAAATGTGCTTTACAACTGTTTATGAAATTTCAAACTTTTTTTTTTTACATGGAACAGCGGTGGAATTGGGTGCTGGCCAAACTCGAAAAGAAGCTTAACTATTGGAGAGGTATGCAAATCAATCTTGCTGGTCGTGCGATGGTTATCAACACGTTCCTCCTTTCTTCTACCATTTATTTCCTTTCATGTTGGAGACCGAAAGAGCAAGATCTATCCAAACTGGATAGTATTTGTAGAAACTGCCTTTGGACGGGTGATCACAATAGAAGAGGGGTGCCTAAAATCAAATGGTCCATCTGCACTAGCCCTAGAGATAGTGGGGGACTTGGTATCCTGGACATTGGGTGCATGGCTAACAAACTGGCAGCCAAATGGATGATTAAGGCTTGGAGCAATGGGGAGGCCTCATGGGCCAAGTTAATCTTCAGAAACAAGAACGAGTTGGCTCTCATGGGTTTCCCAAACTGGAAGAATCTCGACATCTTGACCCTTCTGTTTTCCCCAGTCCTCGTTTTCTCGAAAGGCTCTAATCTCGTATGCACCCTATGGAAGAGTTGGAATAAAGTCAAAAGCTACACAAGAATTAGTGAAGACTGGAAGTGGGCAGCCGGTATCAAACAAAACGACTCTATCTAGTTTCCGATCCATGGCATCCGGAGCGTGGAACCTTGGAACATTCAAAATGTCAAGAAATTATGGAACAAAGGCTTCAAAAAATGGAAACATCTCTGGAAACATGACACCAACTGCTGGATCAACTTCGAGGATATTGACCCTCACGTCAACATTTCGTACGAAGAATGGAACACTTTGCAAAGCAGATGTCTCGCCTGGGATCGACACAAAACTCGCCTTCTCATGGGACACGACACATCAAGCTCGCTTGGCCTCAAATGGCACAATGGGAATAGCCTATCAAAAATCCCGAACATCAAAGAAACGATTGACTATCAGGTTAACCTCAACAAGAAGTGGTGCCTGTCATGGACGCGGCTTCGGTGGGACATGAAGTTCATGGCTATCTGGCACCCCCTCATAGAAACCAAAAAGTCTGTCCTCTTATGGCAAATTCTTCATCATGGAATCTGGACCAACTTTAAGGCTAGCAAACTTTGTGGGACTTCTCCTTGGTGCAAACGCTGCTACCGGTCTATCGAAGATGTCCCACACATCTTCTTTACCTGCCCCAACTCCAACAGACTCTGGCAGACGGTTGGAACGAAAATTAGACTTCAGAAACATCTCAGTTGGCAGCAAGCCCTGCTCAGAGAAGCGATCGGCTGCTCCGCGACCCTCTGAAATGCCATCAGAGGGGAGGTCCTATGGAAAATCTGGCGGGAAAGATGTGCTCTCAACTTCGGTGACTCCCCCAAAGAGTGGTCAATTGAGAAATCATTATTCCTCCTTGGCAAAAGGATTGTTAACTGCAAGAAATCCCCCCCCCCCCCCGTTCAGGCATCATCAAGTTCTCCTTTTGATCAATAACAAGCTTAAACCCAAGTGGGCCCCCCATGAGGGTGACGAGAGGGTGATTTACCTTCTTTGTAACGCCATCTAAGCTTTGTTAAAGCTTCCCTTGCTTTGTGGAATTTGGGGGGTCCCGTGTGTTGAATGTGATGGCTGGGTACAATCAGAAGATCAAGGTGGTGCTGCTAGACCTGCTTCACACCTGCCCTTTCTTTTCTTCAGATATGGTTAGGAGACTCCTTGAGCTTCCAAATGACACCAAGAAACTATATATGTGCTTTACAAAGTGATTGAGAAATGATCAAATCAAAACAGATAAGTTTGAACCTTCATAAGTCCAAAAACTTGCTATTCCTGTAATGACACCTGCTCAGTCCTAAGCTCAGTGTGTCCAGCACACTTACAATTGGTCTAATTCCTTCTGAGAGTATTAAATTAACTTAACAAGCTATCATTAGCAAGTTAAATCACTTCAAATGATAAACTATACACTGAGCATGATGTTTAGCAAACTCAGGGACACCCCCGACTTTTTAGGAATCACACAGAAATATACCAGTGATCACTTCGACAGCGATTTCTCCCAATTGGCTGAATAGATTGACTTGAAACTTTGTAGTGTTGTAGAATGCTTTGAGCTGGTTCCAATGCGCCCTTGATCATCAAATTTGGTTCAGTAGACCTTGAGATATGCTCTGTTGAAGTTGACAGACTTGGAGGTAGTCACTCAGAGAAAACACAGAGTAAAACTATGAGTATATGTATTGATACTATCAAATGTACATTCCCATTGGCATGTAGAATGATGCCCAATGGTACTCAGAGGTGTAGGCTAGGTAGTAGCTCTCACACTCTCACAAATATGCTTGGATTAGCCTCGGGAAGAGTGTCACTGACCCCGCGACTTTTACATTGGTTTTTATAGAAGTTTTTGAATGAATTTGAATTTGAATTCAAATTAAAGCTCCCTTGATTCTCTCCACTAGACTTAGGGAGATATTCCCTCAACTAAAATCATCTAACTTTTCCACGACTCTAGTCTAGTAGGTATGATTACAATGTTTGATAAAGTCACATGGACTTTTACATGAGATAAAAGTAAGAATCAATAAGACTAGGTTCGTATGATTATTGACTCTTGTGAATGTATCATCCAAGGGTCCAATCTTTTATGGTTTCCAAGGGTTCAATAGTCCAAGCTTTATGTTGGGTCTTCAAGGCACACAACAAAGCCAAGTGTTAAGGCTTGTTTGCACCAACACCGTGGGCACTAGTCCCCTTCTCTTGTACTTTTCTTTCTTTATTTAATTCAAGTCCGGTAGAGTAGGCTAATGCTGAACTTCCTTTATATTAAAAAAAAAAAGAAAAGTCGTTAGCTTGCTTCTATTTGATGAAATCTGCACAAAGTCAGTTCAGCAACAGTTCAGTTCAGTTCCCATGTTGTATGATTCATAAATTGTGACGCAGTCACATTTTTGACTCGAAACCTTGTTCCTGCACTTATTCTCTATGCATGAAGATTGTTATCACCATATATTAATATGAAATCGAGCTCATAAATTCAGTATATCAAAACGCGTGATTAGAGATTGCTGTTTATATCTGCAAAACCTTAACTCTATTTTTTAGATCAAGACATTCAAAGGACGTACAAACCTTCATCGGAAAAAATTGCAGGTAAACATTAGAAATCATTTGTGATACAAAACATAATGCTGTGCTAATCCTGCCCTCACTTTCTCACAGTGAATGAATCATTTATTGTATCGCATCATCGTTCAGAGAAAAAAAATTCACAACTTATACAAAATTTGACATAATCATATTCGAAAAAAACCTTCTTTTGCATTTGAAGTTGCTCAAAACTTCTGATGAAACTTGAAAAAGTGACATACTCCATGAAACTCTAAGTCGCCAGCTAGCAGATACGAAAGAAACATCACGCACATAGGCCCCTTCAACAGAGCAGCTTTCCACATCATTGTTAAAGATCAATAGTTGAAAACTTTTCCTCTTTTCATCATACTCGTCGCTTCCTCCTTTTTGTCTTGATGTTCTTGCCCACAGAAGATTAGAAGCCCATCAAGAAGATTAGAAGCCCATCAGAAATAAGAATGCTACTACTGCTCATCGTCTTGTAATGTTGAATATATGCATGAGCTCCGACTCTTTGGTCAGTCCATATATCTTCTGCGGTCCTGTCTGTGCGGATAGTTTAACATAGATTTATATTACCAGTAATCGCATTCCAAGCAGTAATAATCTCTGTCTTTCCGGATTCAGATTGCGCTAGATCTCTTCAATGCAGACCTCCCCTACGACAAGGTAGAGACCTAGATTCTTTCCTCTGTCAGCAGCTTAGGCTATCACTTGACTCTGTGAGCTCTAGAGTCTTCGTCGTGTAGAATCAATCTAGTATCTCCTTTCTGGACAGAACATGTGCATGTCAAAATCGCCAGAGAAAAACCTCGATTCCTCCCCATCCCATACGCTCCAGCTCCCCCTTTTTTTATGTGCAACTCATCCTCCAAGCATTCCGCAACTGCCACCTTTTGTCTGCATGCTCGAACTCCCACTTTTCTTCATGCATGCGCCCTTTCACTTGAGATTAGAACTCTAAAGTTAGAGTTGAAAACAAATCTGCCCATAAAAAAACTTTTCGCCAACGTTTTGTTTTGAGTTTTTTTTGTTTTCTTTACAAACTAAATGTTCATACTACAAGGTTCACATGGACAATCAGTTAAGTCTTTCTCAATGACCATTGAATCGGCGATAAAAATCTTCTATTTGTAAGATTCACTGACATCCGCAAAGAAACACTATATGTCAAGAAAATATCATGTGATTCCATCAAATTTGCTCAAATATAATATGATCATCCTTCAAATAGAAGTTTGATTGTGCTTTTCGTCAAAGATCATGCTTTAGTAAGAAGAGTAAGGAGAGTAAATCTCTCCGACATTCACCCGCACCAAACCTGTGCTTCCTCTGGATGCGCCAAGCCTGCAGATCAGAGAAGGCAATATCAAATTCTTTTGAAAATTATTCATGACTCAAATGCAAATAGTCTATAGAAAATGCTTATATCATTAGTACATCTTCTGATAGGAAAGAAAACTTATAAAATTATGTAAGCTTGAATCTCAACCTTTTCGTTCAATGCATGAGTTAGAAAACAGGTTTTAGAAAGAAACTATAGAAGTCATTCAAATAGTGTTCGTACTAACTCTTCTATTAACTCTGTTCATAAGTAAAGCACATGTTATATGAGTCTTCTATCCTCATCTCCTAACCACTTGCCATTAAGATACAAAAAACTAATTCCTCTCTAGCATACATCCGCCTTATATAGCCGACTTTTCAATTCAGAAGTGATTTCAAGACCATAATTGATTCATTGAAATGATTTGATTTTTCTTTCATCTCTTTTTCATCATAATTTTTCTTTTTGTCATTTTTTTCTCTTTTCATATGCAGCAACCATTAATGTACTGCTTTCAATTTTTCTTCAAAACTTTTTTGATGAAGGGGAAAGGCTTAACCCCTAATCAGAGCAAAGGATCTAGAGGTAAGCTAAAGCAAAAACTAGGATCTCTTTAGCTAAATGGATCAGATTTAAGGAAGTTTACCTATATAACACAAGCCTACTTCTACTAGGAGTTGCAAGTTAAGGGTTCCTTCAACTATTCATATGACAACCATAGGTCTCTAATCCCTATCTTCTCTTCAAGCACGTTCCTACTTCAGTGTAAATTCTACTTTTCATAATTTCAAGAAGTTTCTTAACCTATCTGAAGATTGTACATATCTCATCATGAAATGCAAGGAAAAACAAAACTTAAAACATGAATCAAGTTTAGAAGTGTTTCACCTGATCGACATAGACTTCTTCTTCAACTTCTCTTCAAATTCTTCATAGTATTGACAAACCATCAATGTCATAATGCATCATCAATTCCTCTAAGTAATCATAAAGCAGAAGATACAAAACAAGTAATCTTCATTATCATTTATCCTGCAATTTCATAACACATCGTCAATTCCTGTTAATAATCATAAAGCAGAAGATTCAAAACAAGTAATCTTCATTATCATTTATCTTGCAAATATAAATTCATATATTCTATCAGATTCATCTTCATCATGTCACAAATTTCATCATAAGAAATTCATAGTAGTTATAATTGTCATAAATAATGCATTCTTAATTTTTACAATAGGTTTTTCAACCCATGAAACAAAACTCATAAGTTTCATATAAGGTTTTTCAACCTTTGTAACAAAGTTCATAAATTTCAGAAAAAATCATAAGGTTCATAGTATAATATAATCATCATCATATTGTATCATATTTTCATGTTCATCATATTTATCATGATCATATTTATATCATGCGTATTTCTTTCTTTTAAAAGTATATCATCATAATTGTTGTAAACAAAAATCATTTTACTCAAAATATTCATCATTTCATTATAATATTTCTTCATAATTGTTCATCATAATCGATTTCTTCTTATTTGTAAAAGAAAGAAAATCATAAGTTCATCATAAGTTTAGGAAATGACAAGCATATTGATGAAACTTATTTGCAAGCATATTGTGCATATAATTTCAAACATGTTTTAGTTTAATTTGTAATCAACAAACTTTGTGTTTTCATATTTTAGTATTCTTTTGGTTAAGCAAATCATAATGTAAAACTTTATCATAAGCTTTAAACTAGCTTTTCCAAGCATAAAAACTTCATAAAACAAAACAATTTAGGTATATGTTTCTCAACTTTAGGAAAACAGGCATATATACATCAAGCGATAACAAAAATTGAAAATTTTCATCTTCAATAAACAAATCCATCCCAATAAAACTATTTTCTTAAATTCTTCTCCTTTTTCTTAACTTTAGATGAGTTTTTGGTATTATTTTCAATCTTGCATATGGCTTCTTGTACCCATTTTTCCATATTCTTGTCATGTTCTAATTGAATTTGAAGATTTTCATATTCAGATGTTTGTACTATTCTTTCATCATTTTTATTTTGGTCACATTTATTGTCATTTTCTATGACTTTAGGTTCTGTTTTAACCGCATGTATGTCTTTATTTCCATCAATTGATTGTTTATTTTCATCATCTTTTATCCTTACATCTTTTTCTTTCTTAATCTTTTTCAATGTATCTTGATCCTTAAATGTAGTTTGAATATCAATGTTACTCATAGATTTAGGTTTAAGAAAGTTTTGATCATTGTCCAAGCATTCACATTTAGTCACAATCTTGGTGTTCATAAAATGTAATTGACATACATTGCTTTTCTCATTATGACTCTTAGGTTTCCATTGTTTTTGAAGTTTGGTTTTAGGACTAAATTTTGTTTGGTCAAAGTACTCTCTCATCCCTCCTCTACCTAAGTTTAATCTCACAGGTAGTTGTGTTTGATATTCACATATTTTCTGTTCATTTTCTAATACCAATTGTTGTCTACTTGCTTTCTCATAAGCAATACAATTCCCATATTTATGACCTAGTTGGTCACACCAGAAGCATCTAACGGTTCTATTTGGTCTTTGATGTAAAGGCCTAGGAGCGACTCTTCTATGATCGGGTAAAGGATTTTGGTCAATAGAATACATAGATCTACTTTGAACTCGTACTTGATATTTATCTTTGCATTCACATGTCGCACTTTCTTGTATTTGATTGTTTAACCTTTCAATGCTCTCTTTTAAACTTGCAATGTCATGACCAATAGTTTTGAATGATGAAATTTCTTTTACATGATTTGCTAATGTTTCCATATTTTCATTTAAATTTGAAAGATCATAATGCACAATTCTTTCTAAATTCCTAAACTCGTGATCAAATTGAGTATCTATTGATTTAAGAGTTGCATTAAAATCAGATACTACTATAGTTAAGATTGAAAGAAACGAGTTTAAGGACTCAAACTTAGAATTAAGCTTTAAATCTATAGAGGAAACTAATCGTGACTCCATAGTATGAAGAAGGTTTTCTACATTAGATGTCATTTGCTTTTAACTATGTGCAAGCAAGGAGAATTCAAGTATAAATACCTGGAATTTGTTTCCTGTCGGGTGTACCTGAGTCGCAATGCCATTGTTTACGCCCGGTTCAAAGTGTGAGAGTGATCTCTGACGACTGGCGAATCAATTCAGTCGCCTCGCTAACGGCGCATGCAAGGTGCTTGGAGCAAGCTCAGGTATAGTGGAGTCTTAAAGAAACAAATTAGATCGGCATGAAAAATCTTATTTTCTTATCAAGAAGAGTAGAGCTAATTTATAATCACTCCTTCATCACGCCTAACATAGGAAAGCATTCTTTTCCTACAAATAGGTTTTAGAATAAGTTATGAACAATTGTTTACGCTCAAATAAGTTATGGGGATTTTTGCAATAAATCTTGTGAATTGAATAAAAGATTAGAGCGTTCGGATAACCACTTAGACCATTTCCATGTAGTTTGAACAATCAGTTTTTAAATTATAAACGCAAAAACTATAAAGAAAAGATTGAAGCTCAATTATAAATGTGAAGTTCGTCGAGTGAACAGAGAGCTATGGCATATATGTAGATGTCAACTCCATTTTTTTATAGACATGGAAACCAAAGTTGCATTCAAAATCCAAAGTAAAGTAAAGTATACGTTGATTTACTTCTATCGATTATTTCACACAATTCAGTGTAAAGATATTTTCCTTTATCTTTTTATTTTCAGACCAATGCTCAACATTATCAAGGATTCACTCCTTCTTGCCTAGATTAAGGACAGCATGCGCTCTTCTTTCCGCTGTGCTCCATAAGGTAGAATAAAACGTTCATTAAATTCATGAATATGCATTATAAAAAAAGTGCACAGTGCAAAAGTTTCATCATCAAACTTCATTGCTTATGCACAGTAGAGTTATCAGAAGGTTCAAAACAACACATATGGATATCTTCGTACCTGTTAAAAACCTTTTTCTGTGGAGGTCATTATATATAATACAATGCATAAAATTAGTCAACTTCTATAGATAATCTCGGAGCAACGTTTTCACAATATAATAGTAAAAAAACCTACAGTATCGTTTAGTAATCAGAAAAGACAAATGGCATCGACTCACAATAAAAATACAACTTACAGAATATAATGGGTCAATGCAACTCATAGTATAACGTAATGACGATTGATTCTCATATATTTACCAGGCAAAACGCGTGAATTCGCCTCCTCGTCACAAGAAGTCCCCAACTTATCTTTTTTACGCCAGTACAAGCAACTACACCACCGTTTATGGCACCATCTCCAGTTGTTGATGATTCTGACTTGATGCCATTAACACCTGCGGCACCTAGTGGTACTTCTACAAGAATTAGCTAAGCTTCTCACTATGCAGCGGTTGATTATATTTCAAGCCCACAAGTATTCAAACTTCAAGATCGAGCGCTACTATATACTGCAAGAAATGTGGATGAGAGGCAAACAGTGATAGAACCTCCAATGAAACAGCTTATGAGAGCGATAGATAACATGTCGCCACAAAATTTGGCATCGGTAGTTGGGGATATGGATTGTTTAGTATTTTTAGTGTTCTGAGGCTGACAAGCAGCACATCTGGCTCTACTACAAGGGATGGAGGATGCACAAAAGAGTGGTCTCCTTCTTTAAGAGTAGCGTGCTACGCCAGAACATAGAAGTCAGATGATCCCAAGTGCCGATGTCGGCTCAGTGTCCGTGTCAGATAAAACTGCCGTTAATCTCTGTTCATCTCCTCATTCATCATAATCTCTTCAGGAGCCTTCTTTCGAGAAAAAAAAAACCTCTTGTAATTCTCTGTTCAGATGATCAGCGATCCAGCCCCCCTTCGTCATCTGATGGCATATCCTCCCTCAGCTGAATTGTCTCCTCCTTAGATCAAATCCCTCAGAATTTCACAGTTAAATATGCTTGGCCAGAACACTCCTCCGTTCTTCCTCCTCCAGCGCACTCCAGACTAGCGCTCCTTCCTTACTTCACCTTCCCTCGACAGCAGCCCCTCTGCATCCGATCACGAACTTCCTCTCTGCATTAAGCATGTACCTCCCGAAAAACCATTCCGCCTTTTTCTCTCGATCAACAGACTTCTTCCTTGTGTGAACTGGCAGCCCACCTAGATATGTGTGCTACTACCTTCCTTCTATTTGTGATCGTACCAGTCTTCCTCCACGTGTAGGTCTGCATGCCTCTGAAGTCCCAGTTCTTTTAATCAGCTGCTGCCGCTTCAATCTTCCAGATGTGGTTCTCCAAAAGTGATCCTTGATCCACGATCATCTACGCCTATTTAGAAATTTCTAAATACACATTAAATTGCATATGTTCAAATCTCCACGTCAATTTTGTTCCCTTTATTTCTTACTTTATTACGTCTTCCTTTAACATTTAAATGTTCATTTCACACTTATAATGATTGGGTTCATACGTATAAATCATGCTTGTAAACAAGTAATGTGAACACATTACATTTCTATAGAAATTTTAGTGGATTCACATAGTGAAAACACATATCATTACTCACTTAATAAATTATACATGCATAAAAGTATAATGATACTTAGTATATAAAACATATGTATGTATATATAAATGCACATGTACCGTTTTTGCACATCTGCATATGAAAACATAAACACGTAGCAAATATTCTTTTTCACACACTCTTCATACACAGTTGATATTGGTAACACGCAATTATCCTTAAGGCATTCACAAACAGGGATCATGAGTAAGTGTTCATATTAAGATACGATGAGAACTTCTCAATATATTTGCAAGTCTTTTCAAAGATTGAATTCAAAATTCAACTTATCCAACTAAGTATTTCTTGGAAAGATAAAAAAAAAAACTCATCAAACTCTTATTATTTCAAAAACAATTAATATTCTAAAGGGAAAAATAGACTATTAAATAAATTGTTTTTCTTCATTTCTTATCAAAGAAGGGAGAGAGGATCTCTCCAACAGCGGATTCATCACTACATTACAAAAATATAATCACTCACAATAGTTCAACATGTTCAAACCTCCTACATTTGGTACTAGGTCTCTAGAAATTTTCATCCTCTTTTCCTTTAGGCCAGGTCTTTGAGGCATTTCAACCCTATAGGAGTTTCTCTCATTTGCTTTCAACTTCTATCTCAAAAGTCAAAATTCTTTCTCTAGTTTTTTAATATGTAAGTCCCTCTAATGTTATGTATTTTGTAGATAGCTAATGTACCACACTTGACTCTTTGAACAAAGTCTTTAATAATATTCACAGTCTCGTATAAATCTAGTTAGATTATGAACAATATGAAAAGGTGGGTCCCTTCTTCTTTGAGGATTAATTGGATAAATAATTGAATTTCTCCATATCTAAATATGTTATTTGAATTCTTCGTGTAATGCTTTGGCTTTGTAAGGTTGTGGAGCTCTTGAAAACAAATTTTCATTATTTCATAATCCTCACTTAGTACAATGTTTGTATGAAACTTATCACACATGATTGTACTGGTCGAAAGCTCAATGAATGTATTTGGATTTAGGCTGTCCACGAGAAATTGTTAGAGAAGATGGTGGACACGTTCTAGAGATGAGATGCTGCTACAAATTCTTTCTTCACACCATCCAAAACTAAGTTGAGAAGTTAACGTCGACCTCTTGAGCTTTCCAACAAACCCAAATGATCATCTAGGTACTTCGGAAGATGATCCTAAAATTATTGGATCAAAACATATTACTTGGACTTTTCACTATGAACCAAACTCTTTATCTGTTAACAATTGAACAAAATCCTTTTGGCCATATCTAACTAACTTAGGTAGCTAACTTTTGTAAGTTATTTCACTTGAAACGGTAAACTATGCTTAGAGAATGATGCTTAGTTTCACTAAGGCAATCAAAATGGAACTTTGTAGCAAGAAAATAGATAGTCAATTAATATATACCATCTTGAATCACTACAAATGATCTAGTACATGTTGAGAAATGGATCAGAGAAGCTCACTGTTCTAAGTGATACATGAAAGACTAGAAGAGATGAGATATGAGAAAATTATATTTATATTAATGCACATATATTACATTGACATTGACAATGAATGAAATGTGAGGGAAATGGTAGAGCTATAGTGTGATGTCAATGTCCACTATAAATCCCTTTGAGTATCTCTCCAAATCAAGCTCTTCTAGCTGCTTAATCCACACGAATAGATAGTCCTCTTTTATAGCCTTTTTCTTGGAGCCAAGATTGAAGTTTTCATTTGAATCTTTACCTAAACATGTTCCAAAGTTTAGAATTTGATTTTCCATAGATCTTCACCAAATACTTTGTGGAAAGATTCTCCTAAGAACTCATAATTGCACGTCATTCCACATATGCACTTTTACAAGGAGTAAAATTAATCTTTTACAAAAGATCATTCATGTGCTAATACATGAATGCACATATGAACTTTAGGATAAGTGGCCACGCATTTAGGCTTGGAGTAGTTGCACCATCAGCTCCCCCTGCAGCTTAACATGCTTTGGCTAATATTCTTTAATCTCTTGCAATCCAATCATTGTCTTGAACCTGTTCAATTTAGCTCCACCCAAAGATTTAGTTAGCATATCTGCACATTGAAACTTTGTTGATACATAGGACAATTTTATGTCCTTGCTAAGGAGCTTCTCTCTCACATAATGCTAATGCACTTCAATGTGCTTAGTCCTTGCATGATATACAGGATTAGCAGCCAAATGTAGTGAGCTACTATTATCTCCAAAAATCATTGGAGTGTATGTATGTTGCCCCAAGTCTGAGTAGAGTAGCTTTGACCACATTGGCTCTTGTGTTGCATTTGTTAGAGCCCTATTGATGACAATGCCATAGCTGGTTCTTTCTTTCATGATTATGATATCAACTTAGATCCTGCAAAAGATAAGTAGACAAAGGTGCTCCTCCTATCATCTTTTGAGCCAACCCAATGTGCATGAGAGTATATTTTGATATCCAAGTCATATATAAATAGATAAAATAGCCCTTCATTCATGGTACCCTTCAAGTACTTTAAGATCCTTTTGGCAGCTTCTTCATGAGCACTGAGTCTGTGATTTAATTCCATGGGTATGCCTGCAATTTTTGCATTTTCCACTTTGAATTTGACTAGTGTATCATAGATGTACTGATGTTTCTCCACAACTCTAGAAAACATATAGACACAAAGAAATGCATGTGTACATACATACTAACATGCGCATACATGCATACATATATGTAAACCTTCTCGTAGAGGTTGTCCAAGGACGTGACATGTTCAAAGCTTTACTCTAATTTTCTCTCGTGGACTATCATACTCCACATTGCTAGACATTTCTGCATACATGAGCCCTATCCTTTAGTTGACAACGTCAACTTCTCGTTGATTTTTTTTTACATAAGTGTAGAGATGTTTTACGTAGTTCCACGAGGGAAGCTTTTTCTCCCTCTATGAGATACATTTCCCCTCTTCAAGGCATATTTGCCTCCAATTCATATCTTTTTTTTCACGAATCTTTCTTTTTAAATAAACGAAGTTCGGCCTTAGCGTACTCTCCCGGACTTGAATTAATTAAAAGAAAAGTACAAGAGAAGGGTACTAGTGCCCATGGGATCCCCCAAATGGGGTAGCTCTTACAGAGTTTAGATGGCATTACAACGAAGGTTGGTGACCCTCTCATCACCCTCATGCGGGGCCCACATGGGTTTAAGCTTGTTGTAGGTAGTGCTTGATGATGCATAGAAGGGGGGGGGGGATTTCATACAGTTAGTGATCCTTTTGCCAAGGAGGAACAGTGATTTCTTAATCGATCACACTATGGGGGAGTCACCAAAGTTGCGAGCACACCTTTCCCGCCAGATCTCCCCTTTGATGGCATTCCAGAGAGGCGGAGCAACTAAACGTTTCTCCGAGCAGAGCATGCATCCAACTGATATGTTTTTGAAGTCTAATTTTCTTTCTGACAATCTACCAAAGCCTTCGTGGTGGACCTTACAAAGTTTACATGAAGTTATAGCGGATGAGGTTGATAAACCTTGCATCCCCATCATGCCGAGCCCACTTGTTTTTAAGCTTATTGTTGACATATTGTAGCCCTTTGTGATGTTTGAAGGGGGGGGGGAGGGGGGTTATCTTATAGTTAGAAATTCTTTTGCCGAGAAGGAATAGGAACTTCTCGATCAACCACTCCTACAGGGTATTGCCAAAATTGTGAGCGCATCTTTCCCGCCAAATCTTCTAGAGGATCTCTCCCCTGATCGCATTCCACAATGCCATAGAGCAACCGATCGCTTCACCAATGAGAGCTTGCTTCCAATTTATTTGTTCTTGGAGTCCCAAGAAATGACCAAGGACTTTTTTCAGGAATCTTGCTTTAAATAAAGACTCAAGAAGAAATTACAAGAGGGTCGGAGAGAAGAAATCTTGTCCTTCCCCATGTGGTGGAGCCATTTGCATGTTGGTATGTTATTTTCAATTAAAAAGACCCTATGGTGTTTGAAAGAAGGGAATTTCTTAAAATCCCGATTTCTTTTATCTAAGCATCCAAGGGAGTTCTCAATCCAGCACACTCTTTAAAATATCTTTTTGTATTCTCCTAATGACATCTATTCCATTACACTTTGTTTTTTGATTTTTTTTTTCTTACAAACTCCATCACACATTTACATGCATACTTGCGTACATAGTCAAATGCACATAGACGTGCACACACATGCATCTGTGATTTTGCTTTTGTATATATGTATCAATCTAACGCTTGAATATGTTCACACCTTATGGTTTTTCCTAAGAATTTGGAAGAACTTGCAACAAAGTTCAGATGTATAAGAATTTTTGCGCTGGTCTTTTTCATGTTTATATGCTTTCGGATATTCATATATAATGGAAAATACAGTCCTCTACACATGAGAATATAATTAACGTTCAGACTTTGTGTGGGCTAAAACTACGATGTGTGGTATCATGAGTTGCCACACGCATAGATGGTCATGTACATAGCTGTACACTTGAAAGAACCACATATACACACGAAATACACACATGAACACTCATAAGAAAACGTGAAAATCCATGTCTGTAGGATCATTTTTCAGTGGCACTATTTTCCATGTCTGTAGGAACATCTATTAGAATCCTCTTACCCTCCGTAATAACAATATAACGTTAGAAGGCCTAACAATACATACCTACCAATATCTAAAATTAATTATAATGGAACGGTTAGAAAGCTGAAATGTCAGAAATTAATTATACAAAATCCCAAAGGTATTAAGTGCATTCACTGTATAATTGTCATTTTATTAATTCATACATGGGAGGGTTCCTTTCTGAAAAAAACATATTGACGCTTGTAGAATCACTCCAGAAGCGCTTATGAACGAAAGGACCGGCTAATTGTCACTTAATTGTCCCTCCAAAGATTTCAGTCACTGAGTTCTGTTAAGTCATGCAATTGGAGGTCTTTTCTCGAAACTTTTGTTTTTCTTTTTTAATAAAAGGAAGTTCGGCCATAGCCTATTCTCCCGGATTTTAATTAAAATAAAGAAGAAAAGTTACAAGTGAGTGGGACTAGTACCCATGGGACCCCCCAAATTCCACAATGCAGGGAAGGAGTATGGCAAGATAGAGGGCATAACAAATGAGGTGGATAAATCTATCATCTCCCTCATGTGGGACCCATTTGGGTTTCAACTTGTTGTTTTCGAGGAGATAAATACAATGATGTCTAAACGATGGAGATCTCTTATCCCGAGAGATTCTTTAACCTAGAAGAAACAAGGATTTTTTGATCAACCATTTCTTAGGAGTTTGGCCAAAATTGACAAAATACCACTCCCTCCAAATCTTCCAAAGAGTCTCACCCCTGATGGCATTCCACAGCCTCGATGAGCAACCAACCGCCTCACCCAACAACACCTGTTGCCAATTGATTTGGTTCATGAGTCTCAATACCCGCATCACGTGAAGCCAAATAACACGGGACTTGGGGCAATCGAAGAAGAGGTGACCGAAATCTTCAATGCATCCATGGCAACGCTTGAACCATGGCGGCATACCACATATTTTGTTAGCCCTTGCATTGGACCAGATTCCCTTATGCAAGATCTGCCACATCAGAACGAACTTTTTGTTTTTAATTAGGGGGTGCCAAATAGACATGAACTTTAGTTCCCATCCAAGTTTGGTCCAAGAAAAGCACCACCTCTTGTTAAGGGTGTGATGAACATCTAAGTTCTCTTTGAAGTTAGGGATTTTGGATATTTTATTACCATTGCACCATTTGAGGCCCTCTAGGCAAGGAAGATCCTGTCTGTAGAGAAGGTTGGTAGTTGAGCGGTCCCACGCTAAACACCTTCCTTGAAGAAGAGTCGATTCCTTGAGGGTAACTCTATGTCTCGGGTCCAAGTCTTCGAACCTCATCCATTGGCTGGCCTCTTGTTTCCAGAGTTGTTTCCACTATTTGAACCCCTTGTTCCATAACCGCTTTGCAGTTTGAAGGTTCCAAGGCTCAACCCCCCTTATGCCACTGGTCGTGAACCAAATAGAGTCATTTTGTCTTATCCTAGCCGCCCACTTCCATTCATCACTGATTCTAATGAATCATTTGGCCTTGTTCTAACTCTTCCATAAAGAACACATGAGGCTAGAGCCTTTAGGGGACACCGTGTGGGGGGAGAACAAAAGCGTGAGAATCCCTTTGTCCTTCCAACTAGGATGGCCAACTAAGGTAAGGTCTTCCATGTTTCTGAAGATCAATTTAGCCCAAGAGGACTCACTATTCCTCCAGGCCTTGATAAGCCACTTTGCCGCCAGCTTGTCAGCCAACCCAACGATATCCAACATTCCCAAGTCCCTTGAGTCTTTCGAGCTAATGCAAGTTTTCCATTTGATTTTGGGAATCCCCATAGTGTTGGGGTCCCCAGTCCATAGGAAGTTTTTGCAGATTCTTTCCACTTTGGAAAACTCTTTCTCCTTAGGTATTCAACACGAGATAAAGTAAATAGTCGTAGAAAGCATCAATGTGTTAACAACCATGGCACGCCCTGCCAAGTTGACTTGCATACCTTTCCAATGATTTAGTTTTCTATCCAGCTTGGATATCACCTAGTTCCATTGTTGGTCCATTGAGATGTCGATGCCCATTGGAATGCCGAGGAGATGGAAGACTTGACCTCTAG
The DNA here is from genome assembly GCA_020310875.1 of Ceratopteris richardii. Classification (NCBI taxonomy): domain Eukaryota; kingdom Viridiplantae; phylum Streptophyta; class Polypodiopsida; order Polypodiales; family Pteridaceae; genus Ceratopteris; species Ceratopteris richardii. The sequence continues at coordinate 107,239,057 of CM035425.1, read as the reverse complement.
TGATAACTTGACACCCTTGATCAAGTAACAATTGGGGAGGAGGTCCGTTGATTACTCTGGAAGTAGTTTTTGCATGGTTGATTTTTGAACCTGACACCATACAAAAGGTGTCGAGGCAACTCCAGAACACCTAGATGTTGTTCATATCCTTATGCATAAAGGCATTCATGTCATCGGCAAAGAGTCTAGCAATCATTTGGCTGTGATTTAGAGGTAGGGAGAGACCCTTGAGATTGCCAACGTCCATGTGATGCTTTAATAGGCAACAGAGGCCATTCTTGGCGATAGCGAAGAGTAGTGGAGCCAGAGGGCAGCCTTGACTTATAGATCTTTTTAAACGTATGGGCTCAAAGAGCTTACCATTGATATTTATTCTAGTTGAAGCATTTTCGAGAAGAGTGGAAACCATCTTTGTGAACTTTTGGCTACATCCAAGGTCTTTTAGTGATTGAAGAATAAAAGTCCCATTCCAATATATCATACACTTTGTCAAAGTCTATCCTAATGAATACCAGATCTTTTGCAGACTACTCAGCAAACGCAAGGCCTTCCCAAATATTGACAATTGCTTCAAGTATAGATCTACCTTTGGTAAAATCTTTTTGATCCTCACAAAGCCACGACTTTAAATGGCAAGAGATTCTGTTGGCGCTAACTTTGTCAATTATCTTGTATCCAGTTTGAAGCATGGTAATCGGCCACCAGTTTTCAATTGTTTTCTTATCTCCCCTTTTGTGAATTAACTTGATGACACCATTACTAAGACACTCAGGGATGGCGCCAAAGGAGAGAGCCTCTTGCCACACTAGACACAGTGGGGTGGCCACCTCATATTTGAAGGACTTGAAAAACTCATTGGTGAGAGCATAAGGACCCGGAGTTTTCCTATTGGGAAGATCATCAATAACCTCGATAATTTCATTCTCGAAAATGTTAGCATCTAGCAAAGAATTCATATTCTATGGGATTCTAGAATGAGCAACCCTTGAGATGGTTGCCATGGAGTCACGCTTATGTGGGAAAAGAGGAGATGAGACCCTGAGAAGATGGGTAAAGTGCTTGACGATGAAAGATCTATTCTCAACTTCTGTGCTCCATTCAATCCCATTGTTATCGACCAAGAAGGGGATGGATTCCCTAGCTTGTTTCCTTTTGAGGATGTTACACATCTCTTTCGAAGGTTTGTCGGCCTTCCCCGCCCACGAATCTTTGAAGAGTATTTGAAGATCTTTCCTTTGAACCTTCTCCTTGAATCTTAGTCTTCCTCTGATTTCAAAAGACCTCATTGGCATTGTAAGTCACCTTTGTTCACCTCTTCTTCAGGCCATGAGATCCTCTAGTACACCGTTTCTCTTCTTTTTTTCTAGATATCTCTTATAGCCTTTAGAGTTCTGATCAAAATTTGTCGAGTCCTTTCCACCGCGCTTCTCTAGCACTTAGCCGGTTCATTACAGTGGGCAAAGGCTTACGCGCACACTGCGGAAATTTCTTGATGGACAGAGGGGAGGGAAAACGATGTCTGACAAGCATGAAACCAAGGAGCTTTTCAGAGCATGGGAATCGATTTGAATGAAAGAGTAATCGGGTGGTGGTCCCAGATAGTCAGGTCCATGTGTTGGGAAATTGAAGGAATACACCACTGGAGGATGGTGTTTTGATTGATGTAAAATCTATTAAGTCTTGCTTTCCTCAGAGAGTCCCCCAAATGGAGAATTGACCACGAGAACCCATTCATGTCTTTCACGTCGACCAAGTGGAGATGGAGCTTGATTTTATCCCATATCTCTTTCTCCCGACCGTCAATAATTTTTCCCTTGTTATTCCATGGGTCCTCAAGAAACTCAACCATGTTGAAGTCCCCACAAATCAGAACATTGTGTGAGAGGGAGTCGAGGGAAGCCCACATACCGATTCTATCTGCTTCTTTATTACGGTCATAAATTGAGACCACAGTGAACTGAATAGGGAACCTGAAAGAGATAGCAATCCAATGATAATTTCGATCTTCAAAAGTCGATGTGAATCTGCCGGACCAGGAGTGACTAATACCAATCGCAGCATCCCCCCAGGGTGTGAGTGGAGAACCAAAGGTGGTTCAGAGAAATGCATTTAAGACGTTTCTAGAGAATTTTAATCTCTTGTAAGCAGATAAAGTTGGGGTTGAGGCACTTATCTTTGAACTACTAGCCGAGAGTCGCCACTCTTGAGGGGTCAGACAAACCCTTGCCATTTAGCAATGTGAACTTCATTATTGATGGTTGCCCTCTTTGAGGGAAGGGACCCGATCTTTTTTTTTCTTGTGATCTTCTTTCTTTCCTCCCAGCTTCTTGACTTAGGATCCTACTCTTGAGGGGGCTCTTTCAGGGCATGCCCGACAGCTGTTTTCCTTTAAGCTTTAACTTTTGTTCCGGTAAGTTGGCATGCAGACTGGAAGAGAAGGACGGAGGAATGAGCTTTCACTATGTGGATTGTCTTCGTTGCTAGTAGTGAAGCCTTCCTCTTTACTCGTGGTGTAACCTTCCTGGTGTTTTCTTTGCTGGTAGAGCACCCATGGGTATTATCAGCGGGGTCTTCTTCATAATGGTTATCCATTGGGAAGTTGACCTCATTAATCTCCTTTTCTAGGTTACAATACATGTTATTCGAAGGAGCAATTGTCGTAACGTTCCTTGCTGATCTTCAAGAGATAACTTTCCTCCTACATCTTACTTCAGTGAATCCTTCTGAATTCGTCTCTGCAATACGAGTTCCCTCTTCTTCCTCCATCAGAGGGGGATGACCCCGAGTGTCAACTTGAGGGAAATGATCCGGAGTCCCATCAAGTTTAAGCTTGTTTTTATAGGTACTTTGTTTCAAGAGGCGATCTTTGATCCTATGACCTTGGTGCCCGCAACGGAAGCATGCGTTTGCCAAAATTTTGTAGGTAACCTCCTGTACCCAAATCTTACCATCTCCACAGTTTATGGAGATCTTCGACGGAAGGACTTGGTTCAGGTCTGTTTCAACGCAGATTTGTGGGTGCCATTGTGCATTGAAAGAATACTGAGCTTCATCGTAGATTAACCCCCCAACATCCTCTCTTGAGGCCATCGGGCGACCGATTGGTGAAACAATTTCTCGAAGAAATCCATACAAAAAGTATGGCAGATAGGGAAGCTCCAGCCAAAGTAGGTAACGAAGAGGCTTTGACCTGTTCGGAACAAAGTCTGGGGTCCACTTAATAGACATAAGGTGGACTGGCCCACTTGCCAGGAACCGGCTTGCAAGGCTTGGAAGGCCATGTCTTCATTCTCAGACACTAGAAGCATATGATTTACCGACAAGAATTTACATTTGCACACGATTAGACCACGCGGGAACCACTCCTTGCGCAACCAAATTCTCACATTTTCTAGAGGGGACCTAGGGGCAAATACTCAACTGATCAAACAAGTTTTCATCACTTCTTCTTGCTTTGCCACCACCGACTCCTTGCACAAGGATACCACTAGAGAGTCCACTTCCGATGGGATGGAATCCATCTCAAGGGGGTGCTGAGACTCGGGGGAGCCACATTGCTCAGGACCAACGAGGGAAGAAAGGTCGACATTGGGGCGATAACAACCAAAAGCAAACTCTGATAATTTCAATTTTTCAAAAAAAAAAGTGACAAAAAACATTTATAGCTAGCCTTGAGTCAGAAGATCAAGAAGAGCCACCCCTAAAAAAACCAAACACTTAAGGCAATTCTTGAAATCCCTTCTCGAACTAAAAAACCAAACGATCTTAAAGCATAGCTTAATAATATTTTCTATCTCTTTTCAATTCAATGTTAAACGTCACTCGATCAGCATTAAACTTCGAAGAGGAAAGCTTTTAGAGTGTCACCGGCACCAGTTTTTGGAACTTTAACCTTCTTTCTTTGAGTAAAGCTTTAACTCGGATCTGCAAACTTGAGTCTCAAGGTGTGAAAACCCACGCGCCAGAACCACAGGCCCACCAAACATAGGCCCACCAGACATAGGGAAACTGAAAGCGGTTTGTCAAGCCCCAAAGTCACGATAGACGGTATGCACTCACGCGATAGGCAGTTTTCCACCGCGGAGGATGAAGTCACCGCAGGGAGCGGATAGATGAGAGATAGTCCCTTTTTGCATGGCGATAAACAGGAAAAGCCGCGATTCACGATAAAGCCTCCACGATAGAGAGTCTAGAAGTCTCGCGATAAACAGTTTTGAAGCCTCCACGATAGACGGCCTTCCCCACGACAGACGGTCTTCCCTGCGACAGACGACCTTCCTGGAGAGCTTCTGTCCGTCGCTCTTAGTTTGCCGATAGATGCACGTTAACAGCGACACCAGAACTTGCCGGTTGATGCATGCTAGCAGCGACAGAGGGCCTCTGTCAGTCCTTTTGGGTAAAACCTCCACGATCATTACCGCCCTTCTCAGAATGTAGCGATTGGACGAGCTCCAAAAATCAATGTTGTGTCCTTTTCACGAACGAGCATCCCTGAAACATGTCGTCGCTGATCACAGACGTCGCCGCATCCACCATAGCGTTTCCTGCAGGATCACGGCTCTCTTATGGGCAAGGAAGTTGAAAAGAAATAACGCCTCTACTCTCTGAGGAGGATTTTTACACACAGGGCTGGTCTCTCAAATGAGGGATCCCGATTCCCGCCCCTTGTAATTTAATACTTTTACTTGTTGCCCTAAAAAAAAGCGTTCACGTTGCAACTTGCATGAAGAGTACATAAGTATTGCGAAGGAGAATCGCATCAGCCTTTTGAGTGAAAACTTCAAGAATGAAGTCGCACGAAAAGATGCTGGAAATCTCAAAGGTCTCTCCCTACCCCTTGGTCACGACCAGATGATTGCTAGACTCTTTGCCGATGACATGAATGCCTTTGTTTTTAACGATAGAAACTGCATTGAGGTGTTTTGGAACTGCCTCGACACTTTTTGTAAGGCGTCAGGTTCAAAAATCAACCATGCTAAAACTTCTTTCAGAGCAATCCATGGGCCTCCGCCTCAACTGTTGATTGATCAGGGGTGTCAAGTTATCCCTAGCGGCCAAGTCTTCCGTCTCCTCAGCATTCCGATGGGCTTCAACATCTCAATGGACGAACAGTGGAACTGGATTCTATCCAAACTGGATAGCGAACTAAATCATTGGAAAGGTATGCAAGCTAACTTGGCAGGGCGTGCAATGGTTGTCAACACATTTATGCTTTCTACGATTATTTACTATATCTCGTGTTGGAGACCTAAGGAGATTGGTGAATTTCGGAACTTGGGCTGACATCCTTGGTCCATGATCGTTTCCTTGCTTGGAAACAAGCATAAGATAACTTTTTAATTGATACCTTTGGAGGTGGTATGAGCTAGACAGACATTAAATAAGATGTTTCAGTAGAGCCTCACTTAGTTTGAGACTCGAGAGAAGTCTCAGGTGTGGTGGACACCCATCATAGAAGGATCTTGAATCTCTATTCTCGGAGCTCCAAGTTATCACTATTTTGGTGTCCCCCCTTCCATTGTACTCCTTTGTACTTGCCTCCGTTTTCTTGTATTCTTTGCCTCCTTGTTTATTGTTATATTCTAGAGATGTACATGCTTGGAGGAATGAGAAGTTCCTTGCTCAGGGAATTGCCTAGGCCAAAAGCCAGAGATTTCACACAAGGGACCTACTCATGATAGCGAGATGAGTAGAGGGACCTTAGAGAGAACCCTATATGGTGTCTATGCGAAGGCTATAAATAGGCTACGAGGTGAGTCTTAGGTATGTCATTCTCAACTTCTCACACTTGTTATCTTCGTATTGTATCTCTCTAAGATATATCTGTAGGAAAAATTTTAACATACTACATTCATCTTGGACATTACATTATGAGGTGTTCCATCCATAGGTAGTCACCCAACATGACCAATATGGCTACCTAGTCGTTGCTCACCTAGTTGAGTTACTTGAGAGGAGGTGCCAAACTTCGGCCACTAGGTGGACTCACCCAGGTTGGTCCATTTGGCCGTGTACGAATTTCCTTGCAATCATCTAGTATGTTTTCTCCCAAGTCAAACATCTATAAAGTAGAGTTTCTTACCACAATAGTGAACTTGATGAAAACTCATTGTTGTGTGGAGAGGTTGGATATGGTACATTTTCGTCTATCTCTTCATTTATTTCATGAATTTCTACTATGGAACACTCTAGGCCATGGAGAAAGGGGATCTTGATACACGCGTTTTTAATGAGGATGGAGTATGGACTTCTTAGTTAGTTTTCCTTTCATTTATATATGTTCCAAGCACTCCAAAAGTGGAAAGTAGATTTCTTTGTTGATATCAAACAATGTCATATGTATGACCACATAATTGGTATTGCTCAACAAATAACCTAGCCAAATTAGGTGTCTTCACTACACTACATGTGCAAATAGACATAGCAATTTTGGTTAACATATCCACAGTTCCCGAGATTGACTTGTGCCCTCTCAATTTCTTAAGTATTCATACTATTAAATAAATCCATGAAGATACCCTTCCACTTCTCATTGAGAATGTCCAATGGGTAGAGTATTCCTCCAATCCTCGATCTCTCAGCTTTATTGATCATGCATTTTTTGCATTTAAGCAGATAGTCTAGGATGTCCTTCTGTAGTCCCGGTGAGTAACTTCCTCTTAAAAAGATCACAAGTCTTATTCACTCCTGCGTGTTGTGCACTAGGTGTGTCATGACACTCATTCATTATATGCAATCTCATCAAGACATCCATCATGGATACTATGATCCTTCCACTTGAATTGTTCTTCAGTACTTTATACGGGTTTCAACCAAGAGATCCTTACGCAATAGGATTGGAGCATGAGAAATTCTAATCTGCAAAGGGCTTCTTCGAAGACATTAGTGATATCCTTAGGCTTTCTAAGGACAACATTACCAGAGCTTAGGACAAGGCTAGAGCCTATGTTTATCCTCAAAGAAGAGAAATCAAGATTGATGTAGGCGAGCAAGTGTATCTTAGACTTCCCTCTAGGCTTGAAACCATGAAGATAGGACCTTGTCCAAAATTCTTGTTTAAACAATGTGGACCATTCCCCATACTAAAGAGAACAAGAAAGATTGCTTACGAGCTTCAATTTCCAAAGAGTAACATGAACCATTGAGTAGTTGATCTCAATGAGATTGAGAAGAGGCTGTGTGAATCTAACAACCTTATTCGAGAGGGAGTCATGGGTTCTGAACCCCAGACTTGCCTAGAGGGAGGTGCCAACCTATCCATGTTGCCTTTTTGTCTTGGTGCCCAAGTTAAAGGAACTTATATTCAATTTACAACTCAACAGCTTGGAGGAAAGAATTACACATCTCATTTTGTGTGTCATCAACCCTAATCAATGGGGAACAAGGCAAAAAAATGAACTCATGGCAGCATCATATGGCATCAAAAGATGTAGCTCTAGTATCAAAGCACTATCCGAGATGCAACTCTACTACAAGGCATCGGATTTGAGTCCACATGGTATTCATGAGAGGTGCCTACTCTAGCCATGGTGCCTAAGTCATTTGATGTGAACGTTATGCATGCATAGAGTGATGAAGAGCATTAGGCACTTCGAAGCCTCTATTTAAGTCATGGACAACCACTTAGAGTCAAACACAGCTCGATTATGTGCACATTTACATGTGGCTAGAGGAAGAGGGGTGCCCACAACAGATCTCGAGAATTTGGTACACAAACCTTTCCTTTCCATCTAACTATTCTCCATTCTCCCTTGAGAAACTGGAATATGGACTTGACTCCTTTACTAGTGGCAGAGATAGCGAGAATTGCGTCATCTCCTAAGATGGATTCATTACTGATGGCTCTAATGATCTATGAAAAATATGGATTTTGCACATGTGTGTCCTTTATATCTTGATGCAATGAGCTATAAATGAAGAGAGAAACCAAGATGGACCATATCCAACCTCTCCACACAACAATGAGTTTTCAAGAAGTTCCCTATTGTGGTACAAAGTCTAATATATAGATGTTCGACATGGGAGAAAACATAGTAGGTGATTGCAAGGAGATAAGTACACGACCAAATGGACCAACCTTGATGAGTGCCAGTGGCCCAGGTTGGGCACCTCCTCTTACTTAATTGGACTAGGTGAGCGATGACTCCTAGGTAACCATATTGGTCATGTTGGGTGACTACCTTTGGATGGAACACCTCGTAATGTAACTTGCAAGATATATGTATTATGTCAAAACTTCACCTATAGATATATCTTCGAGAGATACAATAAGGAGATAATAAATGTGAGAAGTTGAGATTGACATACCTGTGACTCACCTCCCAACCTATTTATAGCCCTTGCCTAGTCACCATCCACAATTCTCTCTAAGGTCCCTGTACTCATCTAGCCATCATGACTAGGTAACTCATATGAACTCTCTAGATTTTGGCCTAGTCTATCCCCTGAGCAAGGGACTTCTCATTCCTCCAAGCATGTACATCTTTGAAATATAACAATAAACGACAAGATAAAGAATACAATAAAACGGGGACAAGTACAAAGGAGTACAACGGAAGGGGGGCGGAGTAGGCATAGTGATAACTTGGACCTCCGAGATACCTAGGACTCACCTCCCAACCTATTTATAGCCCTTGCCTAGTCACCATCTATAGTTCTCTCTAAGGTCCCTCTACTCATGTAACCATCATGAGTAGGTAAATCATATGAACTCTCTAGCTTTTGGCCCAGTCTATCCCCTGAGCAAGGGACTTCTCATTCCTCCAAACATGTACATCTTTGAATTATAACAATAAACGAAAAGATAGAGAATACAATACAAGGGAGACAAGTATAGAAGAGTATAACGAAAGGGGGGGGGGAGGGGATAAGCATAGTGATAACTTGGAGCTCCGAGAATGGAGAGTCATAACTCTTCCGTGATGGGTGCCAGCTACACCCGAGACTTATCTCTTGTGTTCAACTAAGTCGCGCTCTCTAATAAAGGAATGATCCAAGGATCTCGCCGGTTCAGACAGACCTAAAATCGAACACCGTTTGGTCATCCGTGTGTATGGCCAAAGATCTCGAGTTTAGACTTACTAGGAGGTCTTGTGCTCTTGTGAACAAGTGATCCACTTAGCTTAGTGGTTAAGTCTCAAGGATGTGAAGGAGAAGGTCTTGGGTTCAATCCCCATGGGCGACATGGGGAGAGTATCTTGCCCAAAGAGATCTAGAGCCTTCTAGAAGCATCCACTTGAGTTAACTGGAGTTGACTGGGTCACTTGGTGCACATGCAGTTACATGGCCGACACATGGCTGGCTAGTATCCACTTGCCCAAGAAGGTAGTCCCTTGTAGAGATCTATATATAGAGGCATTTGGGGGAGGAGAATCATCTCTCTAGCACGTGGTGGTCGTAATCCTTGTTCTCTTGCATTGGTATCAGAGCAAGAGAACAAGGATCATAGACTCTTGAGCTCATTGATCATTCTGAAGCACCACTCAAAGATTTCCTAGAGACCATTATACTCTAGAATAGAGAAGTTAGGAATTGCTTATCAGATTGACAATTCCCAAGAACTTTCAGTTAAAGTCTTTGAGAAAACATGTCCTAAGTTAGGAAATTTTTCATTTTGAATTCGAATCGGTTAAGTTAGTATGGTTGACTCAACAGAAATGGTAAACTTTCTCCTACAGTTTACATAGGATTTTTAAACTCATCAAGAAACTATTGGGTCAAAGTAAACCATTGTACAAACATCTAAGTTAGATGTTTGGAACAACCAAACTTCAAGTTCTCCAAAACAAATTCAAATGAATCCAGAGTTCTCAAATTCTTGCAATTGATAAGTCCATGCACCAGTCATGCCCAAAAATAGACTAGTAATTTGAATCCACCTAGTTCACATGTTTGTGCCTAAATCGCACATCGAGAAACTGTGAATTAGCCATGGATGTTTTTAGATTCACCCTTATTGGTTCATTCACTACTTTGTACTTTGACCAGTTTATCAAAGTGCAAATAGAGATAGTGTTTTGAATCATTTGGGCAGGGATGCGACCACAGAGGTGAAACATGTTCTTCCAGTTCTAGAACATGACCATGTTCTTCCAATTTTAGAACATGAGGCTCGGGGTTGCCTACAGTAGATATATAGCTCTATTTTCGAGGACAAAAATATTTTCCAAGGGGGGAAGAATGTAATAAAGTAAGTCTACTATCGAAGGATCTGGCCGGTTCACACAGACCTGAAATCGGACACCATTTGGTCATCCATGTGTATGACCAAAGATCTTGAGTTTAGACTTACTAGGAGGTCTTGTGCACTTGTGAACAAGTGATCCACTTAGCTTAGTGGTTAAGTCTCAAGGATGTGAAGGAGGAGGTCTTGGGTTCAATTCTCATGGAGGACATAGGGAGAGTATTTTGCCCAAAGAGATCTAGAGCCTTCTAGAAGCATCCACTTGAGTTAACTCGAGTTGACTGAGACACTTGGAGCACATGCAGTTACATGGCTACCACATGGCTGGCTAGTATCCACCTATCCAAGAAGGTAGTCTCCTAGAGAGAGCTATATATAGAGGCATTTGGTTGGGAGGAGATTCATCTCTCTAGCATGTGGTGGTTGTAATCCATGTTCTCTAGCACGCTCTAGTGAAACATCTTAGTTAATGTTTGCTCAGTACTCGCTATAGAAAATTGATCACATTCCGCTCAAGTAACAAAAAATAGTGATGAACTCCTAAATACATGTGGACTAGAACTATGTTGGCTATCCCATTATCTTTCATCAAGAGAATGAAGGTACCAATGTATCCAAATAGAGTCTTTGATGCTCATGCCATATCCCATAGCACTAGTATTCTCTTAGTTCTCCATCCTTCAAGATATCTTAACATGGAGAATAATAAGCACATGATGTGTCTCCAATATCTACAGATAGCTACTAGTGGCACTTACTAGTGGTTACTTACTAGACCCTCTAGTAGAGTGCATCTACATCATTCCAAAACAAAGACCAAAGTGTGGCCTCGAAAGTGAAAAAAACACAAAATGCAAAAAGAATGAAGTAAAGCCCATGATTGTTCTAGGAATCCAAAAAAACTGATTTGACATAACTCATAGTTTGTAGTAATGTACCCTATGATGGAAGTGGATATGCTATATGCCAATTCTAATGTATCACATAAAAAAGGATAATATAATATAGAAGTATGTAATGTGTTAGTGTGCATCAGTGCAAAATGTGTATTTGATGAAATTGGATGTAATGTATGTTATTGGTGTCGTCGGATGTGTGTAATATATGTACTTGCACATATGTGTCCAGTTGCAGACATATATGTAGGTAAATATGGATGTATACATATAAATACCAACACCCCACATCTCTACAGTTGGGCACATGCAGGGATGTTTGTATATGTGCATATGCATATCATTAGATATAGAGCTTGTATAGAAACACACTTACACATACATCTGAACACACACACATGTACATTCCATACAAACACACAAATACACATTAATCCCAACAAACACACACACTACAATAAACACCTGCAATAAGGAAAGAATACCTCCATAATGTATATGTATAAATAGAAAAGGCCATATATTATAAGACTATTAATCAAGCTCATTCCTTTGAGGATGCAATCAACTAACAAATTAAACTAAACTTGTAGATGCTTTAACAAGCATCACCATCATGGCAATAAGTAAGCCCAACTTAAATGTTTTGAGATCCTCAATTGGCTTGCTCATGAATCTTTCATATTTTTTAGGATCTATTACCTGTCCCGATTTTTCTAGACCTCTAAAAGCCAAAATTTTTGTAGGTTCAGCATAGCCTAAGTTGTCCATCATGGAATAATCATCAAAAAAGATCTCTACAGAACTAGGGCGAAATTGAAATGATTCCACTATTTTTGGAGTCCTTTTTTATTTCTTTTTGTTCTTCTTCTATTTCATTATACATGTTCTTTTTGTGCATATAAATTCAATACTTTTTTCTGTTTTAAAATCATCTTCAAAGGCATGTTCATTTCATCAAATACAGTAACATCATGAATCCTAATGAGAGTATCCTGAATCAAAAAATTGGCATACAAGCTTGCACATGAGAGCAAGATTTCCTGCTCCTGTAAAAACAAACTTGTATTTAGAAGAATATTACGAGCACAAAATTCTCTATTAAGAAGAATCTTCTGCGCATGAATGTCAATAACATCTTCAGTGGCCTTTGCAATCAAGCCATTTCCATCATTTTCTTCTCCAACCAACAGCATAAAATGATTCTTCACATCATCATTGTTTGAGGCCTATGGTGTTGCACAACTTCAACTATTGAAGAAGTATAATCAGAGGCATCTTGGATTATATAATCATTATTGCTATCCCTCACAGTCAATTCCACAACATAACTCAAGTTATCATGTGAATGTAACACATTTTTAGAATCCAATACATTAACAATGATCATTTCCAGAGTAGGCTCTATCATCGGATTGTCAATAGACAGACCACTAGCCTTTGTCATCTCTAGATTATCATCACTCAAGCTAGCAGCCTCTATCATCGGACTATCAACACACAAGCCACCAACGTCTTTCATCTGACTGTCAAGACACATGCCACCAACCTCAATCAACTGTAGAATATCTTCACTCAGGCCAATAGCCTTTGTCATTGGATTGCCAATAGGCAAAATACTAAATTTTCTCATCTCTAGATTATCAACACCTAGGCGAGCCGCCTCTGGCATCCAACTATCAACAAATAGGCCGCCACCCTCTATCATTTGACTCTCATCAAATGTATGTGTCCTAAAAATGCATGTTTAGTAAAAGATTTTTCCACAAGATTTTTATGCTCTTTTTTTTCTCCACTATTACCATGATTTTTTTTTTCATATGTTGCAACTTCATTTCTTTACATTCCTCATATATTATCTCCAAAGCTTCAAGTCTGCCCATCATCTCCAAATATTTTGGGTGAATAATGGAACCACCACCTGCAACATTCAATCCTGTCTTAAAAGAAGTAGAAGCTTTGCACTTGTTACCAACTTTCTTGCATTTTTGCGAATTGAATTTTGGGCATCCAAGTGTGGTTTGTTCTTTTTTCAAATATTCAATCTTGCATGATTCCTCATAGTGTGCATCATTTACAGTACAATGATCACCATCCTCATATATAATTCCTTTGTCCTAGAAAGGTTTATAGCTTGCAATGAGATCCATATCCAGCTTCATACCTATTTTTTGTTTGGGATACCCCACTCCCAGCCATGTCTCTATCTCGATTGATTGCTCAATGCATTAACATTATAGATATTAAAGATCTTATCTTTACTTTTGTAGCTATACTTGCATCGAAAAGTCCCTTCTCCACTATCTCTATTTGTTCATAAACTCATATGAAGCTCATACAAAAGAGATTTTACCCTTTTGTTTGCCAATTCTTGTTGTTTATCCTTGTTATCACACAATTTATTCATTTTCACATGTTTCATATGAATGTGAGCTTTTGCTTTGTATCTTAAGGGGATACAAACATGTGCCTCTATGCATTGATGTATCATGTGTGCCTTGGTATGTTGTACCCTCGATACACTCACACTTTTTACCCCTCCCTATTGCACCCTCAAGGTATATACCCTACTCTGTAGTACCATCACGCTTCATACCCTGGTCCGTTGTACCCCTAAGCTATCAAAGAGATTTCTCTCTCCCCAATCAATTGATGAAGAAGATCTTGATGGAGATGAAGTAGTTGACTTTTAATGAAGCAATCCATGGAGACATTATGAAGAAATAATGAGCCAAGCTTATAATGTTATGATCAAAACACAAATTAAAACATATTTATTCAATGAGTTGGATAGAAAATCAATTTCTTGATGAATGCTAAATATACGACGAGCTTCCTTCTCCGATGGTCCCTCAAACAAGAGACATAGGAAGGTGGTCACATCTAACAATGAGGAGCACAGTCATTGTGCATCTATATGTTGATTCAATTCCATGATATCTATATTAAGTTTGTTCACAACAAAAGCAAAAAAAATAGCGTTCACTTTAAAAGCATCAAACTTGCAAGTGAACCAGTTTCTATGTGAAAGCAACATCAGGCCAATCTTTTTGGAAGTTTTGTTCCACAATGGATGGCTGAAGCTCTAAATATAGAGCATCGAAGCTCTTATTATAGAGCTTTGTTCACTATAAAAACAGAGGAAGCACTGAATATCTAGGGGGGAAGGGAAGGCGCATGATAACAGAGACTTGCTCTAGACATCAAAGAAGGCTTGGAAGAAAATTATGAGGGGAAGGAAGTTTTAAAGACACGCGGGAGTCAATTTTTGTAGTCATCAACGCATGTGGTTGCTGTGGTTATGGTGCAAATTTATCATGGCATGAACTGACAACAACTGAGGGAAAACACATCCAATTGAATGCCTGAAGCATCCAATTGAACTCAGGGAAAACTAATTATTTTCCTAAGTTTATATTTACTCTTTGGGTCTCCATTGCATCTCAGTTTGCCTGAAGCACCCCACGTGCGCGGTATACCCTATGGTTGACCTGATCCTCCAACTTTTGCTTTCGCGTCGAAGCTTGGTGAACTTGATGTGAAGAAATGGCACTACAACTCAGATACATACAATTTCTATTTTCTTCCATATGCATTGACGATTAACAAATACTCACGGGCTTCTTCTTCCATGTGAGTGGCAGCTTGATTCCAAAACCTTGCATTTTTTTGGGTGTTAAGGGCTTATCATATTTGGTCTGAGCACCTCCATGGAAATTTGCAAGTGGTTATCCCCTTCTCACTACCCCTCTCATCAACATCTGAAGCGGAGACATTTGCACATATTCATTTATTAATATATTGGATGTATTAGAATTTGATCAAAACAAATTATATAAAGTTTATGCACACATTCAGTTTGAGCCTCTTCTTCGAGCCATACTCCAGGTATTGATCTATGTTTTAAGAGTTAGTTTTTATTAAATTTCAATTGGCAAGAAGAAAGTAGCTCCATTAAATGCACATGATAAAAGCTCTAGTATGGAAGAATTAATTAAGAATAAGATTTTGGAATTCGAAGTGCAATTCAAAGATCTAGGAGATAAGCTAAAATGATAAAAAACAAGCCAAATTTGAAGAAATGTTTCTATTCATTGATAAGCTTAGTGATTTTTCCAATTCAAGTCATGTGGTGTTTGGTATTAAAGAAATTTATTGTGAACTTAAAGAGCCAAATCCATGAATTTATTAATCAAGTAAATGAATTACCTAGATGCAAGTGCAAGCATGAACATGAAACTCAAAGCCTATCTACAAAACTTTATGATAGAAACCATATATTTGACCACAGACAATCCACCCATAGGTCTATGCATAAGAGAGTGAAAGGTCCAACAAGATGCTTTTGGTGTGATCAGTTAGGTCATATGTAAATGATTTTCTTTCTTATGATGATGCTTGTATTGCACTTAGTCACTACAATTAACCATAAGATTTGTGATTTCCAAGCTCATCTACCTTTGCATTTAAACTTAGGTAGAGGAGGCATGAAAGAATATTATGACCAGACTAAATTTAGACCTAAAACATATAAAGAATTCAAAAATAGTGGAGACCTAAGAGCTATGATGAGAAAACAAATTCTTTTTAATTAAAATCTATCAAAAAAATTGAGACTCAAAGTACATTCTTTGACAATGATCAAAATCTTCCAAAACCTAAATTTATGAGTAAAACTCACAATCAAACTAAATCCATTGATAAATTTATGGTCAAAATACAGTTCATAAGAAACGGATTGACAAATTAGTAAAAAATGATAGAAACGAAGATACATATTATGACAATTATGAACTTAAATTCATAGAGAATGACAATGTTTGTGGTCAAGATAAGTTTGATGAATAAAAAGCTGAGGCAAATGATGTTAAAATTATTCCCTAAAAATCTGATAATGATTAACTAAAAATCAAGATTTGATGAATAAGGAAATGGAATGGGTACAAGAAGCTATACTGAACATTGAGCAAAATACTAAAAACTCTTCGAAACTTATGAAAAAGAGGGAAAAGAAACTGAGAGAATAATATTTTTGTGAATTTTTTATTCATATCTATGAAATTTTGATTCAAGATAAATATTTCCAAATTTTTTATCTAGATATTTGATTTACTGCTTGAAGATTTTTCTATGAAATTTTCTCATAAAACATTTTTGATGAGTTTATACCTATTTTTTATTTAATGCTTGATGAAGTTTTATGAAAATTTATTCAAAGTTTATTCTGATGCTTGCTAAATCTATTAAAATTTTATGACAAAGCTTTGCTTTCAAAATATTTGTGTGTTAATCATGAAAAATACACTAAGGCTTTCCTTTTACAAAACTTATGATGCAAAATATGAAACATATATGATGAAAAATATACTTTAACTTTTAGAAAAACATATGAAAAAAAATATGTTTGATAATTACGATGAAAACTATGATTTTCTCTTGATAAGAAAAGGATTGATTAATAGTCAATGATGCAAAAGCTGATCTTCTTATTGTGAAAAACATGATATGATGCAAACCATATTTATGAGAAAGTGGATAGGATAATTGTGAAACAAATGATGAATAGCAAATATTATGCATTATGATTTTTCTTTGATCTTTTAGAAGGATTTGATACTACTATATGATTGAATTACAAGTTGGCCCATCAAGCTGTCGTGCAGGTTTGATGAAACGTTTTGATGAAAAGTTTTATAAAGCACTTTCTAAGATATTTCAAGAAGTTATTTAACAAAGGATGAGTAATATGTTCATGAAATGCAATTTGATGATTATGATCATTTGACTAACTCTCTTTGAAGTTTGAGACAGGTTCTAGATGAAAGGGATTGAAGTTATGAGTTTTTCAAGTGCCATGGACAGGTCCAAGGAGAATTCAAGAAGCTGAATAAAGGAAAGAGATTGCAATAACTTTTGTTTAGGAGACCAAACCAATTTTCTATATCTTGCACCATGGAATTTATATTTGCATTTCAAGTATGCATGTTAGAAATGTAAAGACCACATCAGTTTTTCCTCCCTTAGGTGCACGAATACTTGCACATATCTCAAAATGTAATTAAAAGCATGATCAAATTATTTGGAATAGAGTTGGAATTTTAAGGTGAAACCTCTTCAATAAAAACCATTACCCTATCTATGCACCATTATGTTTTCTGATGCATGAAAAGTATGCATGTGATAGGGTCACATTTCATGACCTTGCATTAAGGCACAATGCTTTTTTACCTATGCACTATGAGTGTTTTTGCAAGGATTTATGTATTTTCACATTGATTGTATGAAAAAATAAGAACACGAGCCTTGATATAAGATGCGGTTCCCTTCTTATTCGCACCATATTCTTTATATATGCATTTTAAGTGTGCATTTAATAGGGCCCACTACACAGCCTTGCATACACACTTTCTCTTCTTAATCCATACACATGCTATGAAGTTGATCATCAATATGCAAAATGATTTTTAAAGTTGGAACATACAACACCTCCTTGTTGGCCCATCAAGGAGGATGTGCAAGTTTGGTAGGGGTGGATCTCAGAGAGATTTCTCTCTCCCCAATCAGTTGATGAAGAGGACCTTGATGGAGATGAAGCAATTGACTTGTAATGAAGAAAATCCATGGAGACATTATGAAGAAATAATGAGCCAAGCTTATATTGTTATGAGAAAAACCCAAATTCAAACATAGTTATTCAATGAGTTGGATAGAAGATCAATTTCATGATGAATGCTAAATATATGAAGAGCTTCCTTCTCCGATGGTCTTTCAAACAAGAGATATAGGAAGGTGGTCACATCTAACAATGAGGAGTATCTATATTAAGTCTATTCACAGCAAAAGCCAAAAAAATAGTGTTCACTTTAAAAGCATCAAAATAGTGATTGAACCAGTTTCTAAGTGAAAGCAATGTCTCACCTATCTTTTTGAAAGTTTTGTTCCACGGTGGATGGTTGAAGCTCTAGATATAGAGCACCAAAGCTCTAATTATAGAGCTTTCTTCACTATAAAAACAGAGGAAGTGCTGAATATTTGAAGGGGGAAGGGAAGGCGCATGATATCAAAGAGATTCTCTAGACATCGGAGAAGGCTTGGATGAAAATGACGAGGGGGAGGAAGTTCTAAAGACACACGGGAGTCAATTTTCTGCATGACGTGACACACAACATGCGCACTCATCAACGCCTGTGGTTGCTGTAATTATGGTGTAAATTTATCATGGCGTGAACTGACAACGACGCAGAGAAAACACATCCGATCAAAGGCCAATTTTATGATCAGTGCAACAACCATACTTCTGATTCGAACTTTCTATAGAAGATGACAATAATTTGAGCGAGAAGTTCTGATCCGACTATGGACAATGTAGAATTTGTAAGTTCATTAATATTACATGTATCTTCTCTTTCAATATGTTGAATATCATACCCATTTGAAAAAAGTGATGCTCTCACAAACTGATGCTAGATGCAACGCACAAGACATATGCGTAGAGCTTTATACTTGATGGCTTGACAATTTAGATCTTGACTTTCTTGATCGCTTATAACATACTATTCTGACAACGACAAATTTTGTGATGCGTTTATCCATCAACTTTAGCCACTTTGACACTGGTTGAAGCTCTAAATATAGAGCATCGAAGCTCTTATTATAGAGCTTTGTTCAGTATAAAAACTGAGGAAGCACTGAATATCTGAGGGGGAAGGGAAGGCGCATGATATTGGAGACCTGCTCTAGACATGAGAGAAGGCTTGGAAGAAAATGAAGAGGAAGAGGAAGTCCTAAACACACGCGGGAGTCAATTTCCTGCATGATCTGACACAGGGAAAACACATCCGATCGAAGGCCAATATTATGATATTATTCTAGTGGCAATTCACAATGAGACTGAGGGGAAAGCCATCTGATGATCAATGCAACAACCATATTTCTGATTCGAAGTTTCTAAAGAAGACAAAAATAATTTGAGGGGGCAGTTTTGATCCGACTATGGACGATGCGAATCCGTAAGCTCATTAATACTACATGTATGTTCTCTATGAATATGTTGAATATCATACCCATTTGACAAAAGTGATGCTCTCACAACCTAATGCTAGATGTGATGCATCAGACATACGTGTAGAGCTTTATACTTGATGGCTTAACAACTTAGATCTTTCACTTCCTTCAAACATAAATGTATTCATAATAAACAAATGCCATATGAAATTTGTAATAAAGTAAGTTTATGATCTAGGGATCCGACCGGTCAGATGGATTTGAAATCGGACACCGTTTGGTCATTCGTGTGCATGAACAAAGATCTTGACTTTAGACTTACTAGGAGGTCTTGTGCTCTTGTGAACAAGTGATCCACTTAGCTTAGTGGTTAAGTCTCAAGGATGTGAAGGAGGAGGTCTTGGGTTCAATCCCCATGATGGACATGGGGAGAGTATTTTGCCCAAAGAGATCTAGAGCCTTCTAGAAGCATCCACTTGAGTTAACTCGAGTTAACTCGGACACTTGGCGCACATGCAGTTACATGGCCGACACTTGGCTAGCTAGTATCCATCTGCCCAAGAAGGCAGTCCCTTGGATAGAGCTATATATAGAGGCATTTGATTGGGAGGAGATTCATCTCTCTAGCATGTGGTGGTCGTAATCCTTGTTCTCTTGCCTTAAGGCCAAGTAGAAACTGGAAAATACTTAGCTTTGATCATAGCTTCGTTCATCCTTTGATCCTTGTGAGGAGCTAAAGCTATCCTTGACTTTAATCACTACGGACATACAGTTGGATTTGGTTGGGGATGATATCAAGCAGAATCTCGCTATTGTAATGGTTAAATCGTTCTTCAAGCTTGGAGCCAAGCGCGGTTCAATTCCCTTGAGCATAGTAATACGAGGCATGTAGAGGATTTAAATAACTTACTGTAAAAATACCGAAGTAAATTCTGTGTCGTTGTGGATACCACACAAGCCTATGTTATCTCGGTTTGAATCCCTTGCCATATGGATCATAGCTTTTTATCTTTGATAGCCATATGGATCATAGCTTTATATAAAATAACGGAATTATTATCTACTCAAAAAGCTTCCGATGGAGTGGTCTAAACCAATGCTTGTACTAGCAAAGGTTTAAAGTTCAAATACAATCAGCCGCCTTTGGATGTTGTCCTTTTACTTGTGCTCTATGAGCTTCAAAGTGCCCAGATATGCGATCTACAACTGCCTTCGAGGCCTCGTTAGTTGCCACAAAAGAAGATTCACCATTATCAAACTCTGCAGAGGTCGAAAGAGACAAAAAACCTTCCTTGCACATGATGGCATGCATTGACCAACTTGTAGATGATTGAGAGGCGCTCGCAGCGATGGTAGCAACGATGCCATGATTTCATCACAGCTACAAGAGAGAGAGACACACTATATCTATATCCACAAATTGGAATAATGGTTGTTGATTAATTTTTAAAAATCTACTGTAGCAACATTGCTCGTCATCTTGGATACAAGAAATTCTTCAGTGCATCAAGTCTTGAGTTCGATCTGCGTAGTGTGCGCTGGGTAACACAAGAATATGCAGAGAATTTTGATTACTGCTTTCCCAGATCTGAGAGAAGTCCACCAGGCAATCTTGGATGGCTAGAGCCTACTTCGTTCTTATTCTTTGACTGTGGCTGATCTACAGCACCCATATTGGCTTTTGTCTGCAACATCCATACTGGCTTTTCTCTACAGCACCCATATTGGACGGTGGCCGATCTGCAACACCCATATTGGCCTCATGATGATATGATTCTAAATCCTAGCATATGCATTTGCATGTAGGCATATGCATTTACATGATAGAACGGGATGTTGTTTGCAAGTTAATATGAAAATGAACTCTCTTAGTATTTAGCTTACTTTATAAAGCTCATGGTTTGACATTATGGAAGACACATGACTACTTAGTTGCAAAGACATGCTAGTTCTAGTTTGTAGCTCAAGTAATTGGTTGATCCCTTTCCAAGTTGATACTCCGCTATCAAAACTAAATGCCTAATGAAACTTAAATTTGTTTGATGTCTTACTAGGTATAAGTAGGCACTAGGAGAAAGTTAAGTATTCTTGATGACCAGAGAAACTTAATTAGTTGCAAAGCTTTTGTGATGTATGATGACTCTAAGTCCCGGATGTACTTAGGGAGTCATGAAGATAAGCTTATAATGATTACTCTAAGTATAGGTGATATTTAGAAAGTCATCCAGATAAGCTTTTGTTGATTAGTTACGTAATTTATGTAAGCTCTCAAGCATCCCAAGATTGAATGATAACTTCAACTATATTTCCAAGCTCCATGAGCACTCCTTGATTCCATGGAACTCAACAACCAAATCGATGAACTTAAATACAAACTGAACCTTGAAGTTCAATAGATTTGTATTTCATTCATATTTTTCATCTCTCGTAATGATGCATAGGGCTATGAAAACATGGAAACTTTATGAAGCACTTTTTTGAGGATGAGAAAAGTATGTTTGATTTTATTTAAGCTAATTAGAGCTTAAAGAAGAAACCCAAGTAATCTTTAGGAATCAATATATTTCCTACAAAGATATATCAAAGTAATCTTTAGGAATTAAGCTACTTCCTAAAGATAAGCCAACAAAGAAAACAGTCTGGTTAACTATTTTCTTGGTTAAAAAGGAATATCTTTTGGACAAACAATAAATCCTTAAGTCTTTTCCTTGTTCAAAAGTCAAGATTTCTTTTAGAGAGATTATTCTAGTAAAGAAAAAGATTCCAAGATGAATCATTGGCTTAGTATTACTTGATTCCTTGGCAAGAATCTAAAAGTTCTTGAAAGAAGAAACTCTCCCTAGATGTGAGACTAGAATCTTTCAAGAAACTATAATAACAAGTAGTTCCCAATAATTCCCAAAACCACAAGTATCGATACTTAAGTCCAAAATTGATATAACCTAAAGGTATATCAAAGATTCTTAGCTTTAAAATCTAAGAGGCATTGGAGCATGCCTGGACTTAAGACGGGGAAAGATCTCTAAAAGCCCATGGGTAAGCAAAGACGCTTTTGTTAGTTTAAGGGATCTTAATAATAAAGACTAAGGCTTTATTTTAGTCCCAAGATCAACCAGAATTGTTCAAGATTGGCCATGATTATCGAAGAATGTGTGATTGGAACTACTCCGTAGATTCCCAAGCATAGGCAATAAAAATTCCTTTTGGAAATTATTCACTCAAGTTTCATTTATCCAATGAAAATTTGAGAAAAGAATAAGCTATTCCAAGTTTGAACAGAGTGAAGAAATTCCAAGAGTGTAGTCTGCAACCATGAAGACGGTACTTAAGTCTATGGAAGGTAAAACATAATGTTTACCTATCCTTAAAAGGATTTTGGTACAAATCCAAAAAGCATGAGCGGATGCTTAGACTTATGCAATAGAGAGATTCCTATAAAGTCCTAGCCAGGATTGGTACCTAAAGCATCAGTAAAGAAAGAAATCTAAAGACAAGAAGTCAAAAGCTCTAGTCACTACAAATTGTTCAAGGATAAACCAGTTGAACTTGAATAGTTCTTGGAATTTGGATTGGTTTTCATTTGAAAACCCTAGAAAAGAAGGATGGATATTCCATCAAAAGGTTTTCATGTTCCTCAATGAAAGCACTAGATCATGAATTGATCATGTGAAGGGATCAAAAACCTAGAAAATCTAGTTAGAGGTAATGCCTTGAAGCAAGAAGGTACTCTATCAAGAGATTTTTTGACTCTAGGATAAGTATCACCCACAATGTGAATATAAAATAGGGTGGTATGGAACACCAGATTTTATACTCAGATTGATGTAGGAAAGATGGTATGGGACATCAGACTATGGGATGATAATTATCTTTTAGTCCTAGTTTGGATCTTAGAACTAGGTTTGATCCTCAAGAGAATCAAAACTTCAAAGAAGGAGTTTAACTCAAAAAGGATAAAAGTAGTAGCTTAAGATACTTCAAGGTAACTTCAAGATAAAAGAAATAGAAGATATGAAGTAACTAACTTCCAAGATCTTCTTGAAACACTTCAAGATAAAGTGTTGGTTCAGAAATATTTAATACTTTTCTGAATCAGTAGGACTTTGATATTGAAATGATCATTTCAAGGGATAGACTCACTATGTTAAGCATCAAGTTACTAGTGTAACTTCGTAAATTCACTCTTTTGACTCGAAGAAATGCGCAAGAATTGCATTCCTTGAAAGGAGTCAGGAAGAGTGAATGTGACCTAAACTTAGTCTCAAGAGAAGCATTATCTGAATAATAAACTCATCAATAGAACCTCAGTGGTTCAACACAGTGATGTTGATTACCACACTAGTATCTTGTGGATGGATAATGTTTTCGAGTTGCTTTGAATCTTTTTGAGAATACAGTTTATTTCACGTAAAGATAAAGAAAATGCTTCAATACCTTGTTGAAATAGATCTTTAAAAAGTTAAAGTCATTGGTCATCTAGACTTTGACTCATAGCAAGTTTACATATCTTCGAACTATGAATTGGTTGTACAAGAGTTTTAGTTAATTCTTTTCGCTTTCCAAATATTTTGGAATTGGCAAACATATGGTATCTGATTCCTTTTGTACAAAAGCAGGGTTAGCCGGTTAGAACTAGATAACTAACTTGAACATCCTAGATAGGTGTTATGTACAAGAACCTTTTCAATCTTCAAAAGATAATTAAGTTTAAGTGAACTCATTTATTTGAGTTTGCTTCAAGTCATAGCATAAATGATTTTCTACAGTCCAATATACTCTAGAGTAGAGAAGTTAGGAATTGATCAGTAGGCTGATAATTCCCAAGCAAAGGAAATGGTAAACTTTCTCCTACAGTTTACATAGGATTTTTAAACTCATTAGGACAAAGTAGTCCTGTAGACAGGTGAAAAAATCAAGTAACTGTTGGATAGAAATAAACCATTGGACGAACATCGAAGTTAGATGTTTGGGACAACCAAACTTCAAGTTCTCCAAAACAAATTCAAGTGAAGCAGGAGTTCTCAAAGTCTTGCAAGGGATAAGAATCCTACCTTTGTTCGAAGTCCATGCACCAATCATGCCGAGAAATGGACTAGTAATTTGAATCCACCCAGTTCACATGTATGTGCGTAGAACGCACATCGAGAAATTATGAATTGGACACGGATGCCACCACAGTGATGAGACATGTTCTTCAAGTTCTAGAACATGACCATGTTCTTCGAGTTTTAGAACATGAGGCTCGGGGGTTGCCTACAGTAGATATATAGCTCTATTTTTGAGGATGAAAATATTTTCCAATGTGGGAAGAATGTAATAAAGTAAGTTTATGATCTAGGGATCTGGCTGGTTCAGACGGATCTAAAATCGAACACCGTTTGGTCATCCATGTGTATGACCAAAGATCTCAAGTTTAGACTTACTAGGAGGTCTTGTGCTCTTGTGAACAAGTGATCCACTTAGCTTAGTGGTTAAGTCTCAACGATGTGAAGGAGGAGGTCTTGGGTTCAATCCCCATGAGGGACATGGGGAGAGTATTTTGCCCAAAGAGATCTAGAGCCTTCTAGAAGCATCCACTTGAGTTAACTCGAGTTAACTCAGACACTTGGCGCACATGCAGTTACATGGCCAACACATGGCTGGCTAGTATCCACCTACCCAAGAAGGCAGTCCCCTGGAGAGAGCTATATATAGAGGCATTTGGTTGGGAGGAGAGTCATCTCTCTAGCATGTGGTGGTCCTAATGCTTGTTCTCTTGCAAAATTGACCTTAATACAAAACAGCTTTATTGTTAAAGTCAAAAAGTCGACATTAAGTTTTTTAAATAGGGATAGAAAATGTTCATATAGACGATAGTTCCATGATTGAATTTGATGATGTGAATTTTGATGTGTTGAGCTCGAACTCCAATGCTCAGCCGTTCGACCATTTGGTAATTGGAATTGCTACATGAACATAAATCATAAAATAACTTCAATTCATAAAAATTGTTAATGCATATCAAATCGTGGAATGTGATATGTCATAGAGACTATGTAAACTCACATATGTGTTTAGCTTCGATGAGAATTCGTGATTATATTACCTTTACTTGAAGAGCATTACATGCATGATTTAATGATTGATATGATTTGAGTGCACCTATAAGATATTAAAGGCATACTCTCGTTGACGGGCACTTCGATGAAATATAATTTAATTGATTAATGCTCATTGAAATGTCTTTCAATGTATGTCAGTTTTTTTTAGAACTCTTATTTGTATGATGTCTTTGATTTTAAACTAATTATTTTCCTAAGTTTATAGTTACTCTTTGGGTCTCCATTGCACCTGAGTTCGCCTAAAGCACCCCATATGTGCCGTATATCCTGGGGTTGATCTAATCATCCAAGTGTCCCTTTAGCATCGACATTTGGTGATGCTGACGTGAAGAAACAACACTATAACTTAGGTAGATGTATTTTCTATTTTCTTGCATATGCATTGAAAATTAGAAAATAGTCATAAGCTTCTTCTTCCATGTGAATGGTAGCTTGATTCCAAAACCTTGCATTTTCCTAGGTGTTAAGGGTTGTGGTCTGAGCACCTCCATGGAAATTTGCAAGTGGTTATCCTCTTCTAGCCACCCCTCTCATCAACATCTCAAGCGGAGACGTTTGCACATATTCATTCATTAAAATACTGGATGTATTAGAATTTGACCAAAACAAATTGTATAAAGTTTATACACACATTCACTTTGAGCTTCTTCTTCGAGCCCTATTCCAGGTATTGATCTATCTTTTGAGACTTATTTTCTTTTTAAATTTCAATGGACAAGAAGAAGGTAGTTCCACTAAATAGACATGATAAAAGCTCTAATACGGAAGAATTAATTAAGAATAAGATTTTGGAATTTGAAGCACAATTCAAGGATCTAGGAGATAAGCTAAAATCATCAAATCAAGCCAAATTTGAAGAACGTTTTCTATTAATTGATAAGCTTAGTGATTTTTCCAATGCAAGTCATGTGGTCTCGTATATTAAAGGAATTTGTTGTGAATTTAAAGAGACAAATTGATGAATCGACCAATCGAGTAAATGAATTACCTAGATGCAATTGCAACCATGAACATGAAACTCAAAGCCTATCTACAAAGGTGCATGACAGAAGCCATATATTTGACCACATATGATCCACCCATAGGGCTATGCATAGGAGAGTGAAATGTCCAACAAGATGCTTTTCGTGTGATCAGTTAGATCATACGTATGATGATTTTCTTTCTTATGATGATGCATGTAAATTGCACTTAGTCACTACAATTAACCATAAGATTTGTGATTTTCAAGCTCATCTACCTTTGCATTTAAACTTAGGTATTGGACGGATGAAAGAATACTTTGACCAGACTAAGTTTAGACCTAAAATATATAAAGAATTCAAAAATAGTGGAGACCTAAGAGCTATGATGAGAAAGAAAATTCTTTTGAATTAATGTCTATGAACAAAACTGAGACTCAAAGTACATTCTTTGATAATGATCAAAATCTTCCGAAACCTAAATTTATGAGTAAAATTGACAATCAAACTTAATCCATTGATAAAAGTTAGGATCAAAATGCACTCGAAAAGAAAAGGATTGATAAACTAGTAAACATTGATAGAAAAGAAGATACATATTATGAGAATTATGAACTTAAATTCATAGAGAATGACAATGTTTGTGGTCAAGATAAATTTGATGAATTAAAAGATCAACCAAATGATGATAAAAATATTCCCAATAAATTTGATAATCAAAAAGATATTAGGAATAATGAGAAATTAACTAAAGATCAAGATTTGATGAATAAGGAAATGGAATGGGTACAAGAAGCTATAGTTAACATTGAGCAAAATACTAAAAATTCTTTGAAACCTATGAAAAAGAGGGAAAAGAAATTGAGAGAATAATTTTCTTGTGAATTTTTTATTCATATCTATGAAATTTTTACTGAAGTTAAATATTTCCAAATTTTTTATCTAGATATTTGATTTACTCCTTGAAGATTTTTCTATGCAATTTTCTCATAAAACATTTTTAATGCGTTTATACCTATTTTTGATTTAATGCTTGATGAAGTTTTACAAAAATTTGTTAAAAGTTTATTTTGATGCTTGCAAAATCTGTTAAAAGTTTATGACAAAGCTTTGCTTTCAAAATATTTATGTGCTAATCATGAAAAATACACTAAGAGTTTTCTTTCACAAAACTTATGATGCAAAATATGAAACATACATGATGAGAAATATACTTTAACTTTTAGAAAAACATATGAGAAAAATATGTCTGATAGTTACGATGACAACTATGATTTTCTCTTGATAAGAAAAGAATTCATTCACAGTCAATGATGCAAAAACGTTGATCTTCTTATTGTGAAAAACATGATATGATGCAAACCATATTTATGAGAAAGTGAATAAGATAATTGTGAAACAAATGATGAATAGCAATTATGATGCATTATGATTTTCTTTGAGCTTTTAGAAGGATTTGATATTTCTATATGATTGGATTACAAGTTTGCCCATCAAGCTGCTCTGCACATTTGATGAGAAAATTTGATGAAAAGTTTTATAAATTACTTTCTAAGGTATTCTAAGAAGTTATTTAACTAATGATGAGTAATGTGTTCATGAAATGCAATTTGATAATTATGATCATTTGATTAACTCTCTTTTGAAGTTTGAGACAGGTTCTAGATGAAAGAAAAAGGGATTGAAGTTATGATTTTTTGAAGTGGCATGGACAGGTCCACGGAGAATTGAACAATCTTAAATAAAGAAATGAGCTTGCAACAAGTTTTGTTTAGGAGACCAAACCAATTTTCCGTTTCTTGCACCATGGAGTTTATATTTGCATTTTCAAGTATGCATGTGAAAAATGTAAAGAGCACATAAGTTTTTCCTTCCGCTTGTGCATGTAGGTTGACTAGGACCTCGAAATGTACTCCTACCACTTCTATGTATGAGGCGGCTTCCACAAAATCCTCCAATGTAGCGTCAAGCCTTAGAGACTATCATAGCTTCTATTGAGAAGACTTTGCCAAGGCCTTTTGAATCCATTGCTTCACCAAAAAGTCACTTGGGCATGTGGCAAGCCATCAACAAGAGCTTTTGCATGCATAAAAAGGTGTGTTAAAGTTCTCTATCATATGCATAGTGCTAGAGTGTCACCATAAAGCACAATTTTTAAAGAAAATTTGAACACTCTCTAAATTGTATTGATAGTATTGAATTAATATGTATAACGAGATAGGGTAAATCAAACATAATGAAAGTCGCATATAGATGTGTGTTACAATGCTCTATCATACCCATAATGCTACAATGTCACCATTAAGCAAAATTTGTAAAGAAATTTTCAACACTCTCTGAATATTATACTGATAGTATTGAATTGATATGTATAATGAGGTAGGTTACATCAAACATAATGAAAGTCGAGCATACTGAGATAGGGTACATCAAACATAATGAAAGTGCTCTCTGTTCTTTGTGTTGATCTTATTAGTTAGCTTAGTTGATTAATTTATTTGCCTGTAGAGCATATTGATTCTACAAGGTGAGCCAACAAGACACGGAGGGAAGATATTATAGAAGAAAGGGATTTAAGTTCAATGAGAGTGCAACCAATATGGATTGGCACCAAACATATTTTTGAGTGAAGCAAAGAAATCAGCTTGTGAACGAAATAGATGTTAAATCCATTTATATAAAATTATCATCTATAATAAAAGAAGTGTATTGGAATTTTGAAACCGTGAAGAACGTGTGTATTGGAAATTTTTTTTTTTTTAATATAAAGGAAGTTCGGCATTAGCCTACTCTCCCGGACTTGAATTAAATAAAGAAAAGTACAAGAGAAGGGGACTAGTGCCCACGGGACCCCCCAAATCCCACAAAGCAGGGGAAGCTTTTACAGAGCTTAGATGACATTACAAAGAAGGTTAATTACCCTCTCATCACCCTCATGTGGGGCCCACTTGGGTTTAAGCTTGTTATCGATCAAAAGGAGTACTTGATGATGCCTAAAGGGGGGGGATTTTTTACAGTTGACAATCCTTTTGCCAAGGAGGAACAGCGATTTCTCAATTGACCACTCCTTGGGGGAGTCACCGAAGTTGAAAGCACATCTTTCCCGCCAGATTTTCCATAGAACCTCCCCTCTGATGGCGTTCCAGAGAGTCGCGGAGCAGCCGATCGCTTCTCCCAGCAGGGCTTGCTGCCAACTGAGACGTTTTTGAAGTCCAATTCTCTTTCCAACCACCTGCCAGAGTCTGTTGGAGTTGGGGCAGGTGAAGAAGATGTGTGAAACATCTTCGATAGACCGGTAGCAGCGTTTGCACCAGGGAGGGCTCCCACAAATTTTGTTGGCCTTAAGGTTGGTCCAGATTCCATGATGAAGAATTTGCCATAAGAGGACAGACTTTTTGATTTCTATGAGGGGGTGCCAGATAGCCATGAACTTCATGTCCCACCGAAGTCGCGTCCATGACAGGCACCACTTTTTGTTGAGGTTAACCTGAAAGTCGATCGTTTCTTTGATGTTCGGGATTTTTGATAGGCTATTCCCATTGTGCCATTTGAGACCAAGCGAGCTCGACATGTCGTGTCCCATGAGAAGGCGAACTTTGTGTCGGTCCCAGGCGAGACATCTGCTTTGCAAAGTGTTCCATTCTTCATGCGAAATGTTGATGCTGGGGTCAATATCCTCAAAGTTGATCGAGCGGTTGGTGTCTTGTTTCCAAAGATGTTTCCATTTTTTGAAGCCTTTATTCCATAGCTTCTTGGCATTTTGAATGTTCCAAGATTCCACACTCCGGATGCCATGGATCGGAAACCAAATAGAGTCGTTTTGTCTGATACCGGCAGCCCACTTCCAGTCTTCGCAGATTCTTGTGAAGCTTTTAACTCTATTCCAACTCTTCCAAAGGGAGCACACCATATTAGAGCCTTTCGGGAAGACGGGGATCGGGGAAAACAGCAAGGTCAAGATGTCAAGATTCTTCCAATTTGGGAAACCCATGAGCGCCAACTCATTCTTGTTTTTGAAGATCAACTTGGCCCACTAGGCCTCCCCGTTGCACCAAGCCTTAATCATCCATTTGGCCGACAGTTTGTTAGCCATGCACCCAATGTCCAAGATACCAAGTCCCCCACTATCTCTATGGCTGGTGCAGATGGACCATTTGATTTTAGGCACCCCCCGCCTATTGTGGTCGCCCGTCCAAAGGAAGTTTCTACAAATACTATCCAGTTTGGACAGATCCTACTCTTTCGATCTCCAACAAGAAAGGAAATAAATGGTAGATGATAAGAGGAACGTGTTGATGACCATAGCATGACCAACAAGATTGATTTGCATACCTCTCCAATAGTTAAGCTTGTTTTCGAGCTTGGCAAGCACCCAGTTCCACCGCTGTTCCATAGAGACGCCAAACCCCAAGGGAATCCCAAGAAGCCGAAAAATTTGGCCCTGCGGAATGATTTGACAGCCATGATCAATGAGAAGGTCGGGTGTGTATTGGAATTGAAAAACGGTTAAGAATGTGTTTGAATTTTGTATTTGAGGCACATGGGGCACTTCAGGCGAACTCAGGTGCAATGGAGACCCAAAGAATAAATATAAACTTAGTAAAATATTTAGTTTAAAATGAAAGACGTCATACAATTAAGAATTCTGAAAATACTTGACATATATTGAAATACATTTCAATAAGCATTAAGCAATTAAATTATATCGCATCCAAGTGCCAGTCAACGAGAGTATGCCTTTAATATCTTATAGGTGCACTCAAAGCATATCAATCATTAAATCACGCATGTAATGCACATCAAGTAAAAGTAATATAATCACGAATTCTCATCAAAGCTAAACACATATGTGAGTTGACATAGTCTCCATGACATATGCATTCCATGATTTAATATGCATTAATTTTTTTTTGTGAATTGAAGTTATTATATGGTTTAAGTGCATGTATTTTTGTGAATTGAAGTTATTATATGATTTAAGTGCATGTAGCAATTCCAATTACCAAATGGTCGAACGGGTGATCATTGAAGTTCGAGCTCAACACATCAAAATTCACATGGAACACTTTCTATCAGTCATGGAACACTTTCTACCCCTACTTAAATATCTTAATGTCGAATCTTTGAATTTAACAATAAAGATGTTTCCTATTAAGGTCAATTTCCTATGGGGATTGTTTATTATGAATAAATTTATGTTTGAAGGAAGTGGAAGATCAATTCATCGATTACTAAATAGACCGAATGAAAATCACAGTTATGACATAGATAAACTAAAGCATAAAAAGTTTCTGAGATTCTTCTTAACTTTTCTGCAGCACATCCCTCAGACCGAAGCAAGAACAAAAAACACGTTTACATCAATTTGTGTTAAAAGACTGACAAACTTCTCTTATTCGACTTAAGCCAAACCAATTGTCATTTAATTGCACTATTGTTGTTGAAAAAACTACAGAATGGCAAAAATCATATGTTCATAAAAGTTACGTCACGTTTTGTCATCCTTTACCGTTGGCAGAATAATATTCATCTTCTCATCCTTTTTGATATGGCGACAGTTGGAATCAGCGCATCAGAGTGGTTAAACTTAATGGATCAGCGCATCAGAAATTTGTCGTTGTCTACGCATATGTCTTGTGCGTCGCATCTAGCATCAGGTTGTGAGAGCATCGCGTTTTTCAAATGGGTATGATATGCAACATATTTTTTTTTTTTAATATAAAGGAAGTTTGGCAATAGCCTACTCTCCCGGACTTGAATTAAATAAAGAAACAAAGGTACAATAGAAGGGGACTAGTGCCCACGGGACCCCCCAAATCCCACAAAGCAGGGGAAGCTTGAATAAATCCTAGGTTGCATTACAGAGAAGGTTAATCACCCTCTCATCGCCCTCATGCGGGGCCCACTTGGGTTTGAGCTTGTTGTTGATCAAAAGGAGGACTTGATGGTGCCTGAAGGGGGGGGGGGGGGGGATTTCTTACTGTTAACAATCCTTTTGCCAAGGAGGAATAGTGATTTCTCAATCGACCACTCCCTGGGGGGATCGCCGAAGTTGAGAGCACACCTCTCCCGCCATATTTTCCACAGGACTTCCCCTCTGATGGCATTCCAGAGTGTCGCAGAGCAGCCGATCGCTTCTCCCAAAAGGACTTGTTTCCAACTAAGCTGTTTTTGAAGTCTGATTTTCATTCCAACCGTCTGCCAGATTCTGTAGGAGTTGGGGCAAGTAAGGAAGATGTGTGGGACATCTTCGATAGCCCGGTGGCAGCGTTTGCACCAAGGAGGGATCCCACAAAGTTTGCTAGCCTTATGGTTGGTCCAAATTCCTCGATGAAGAATTTGCCATAAGAGGACAGACTTCTTAATCTCTATAAGGGGGTGCCAGATACCCATGAATTTCATGTCCCACCGAAGCCGCGTCCAAGACAGGCACCACTTCTTGTTGAGGTTGATCTGGTGGTCAGCCGTTTCTTCGATGTTCGGGATTTTGAATAGGCTATTCCCATTGTGCCATTTGAGACCAAGTGAGTTCGGTGTGTCGTGTCCCATGAGAAGGCGAGTCGTGTGACGATCCCATGCGAGGTATCTGCTTTGCAAAGTGTTCCATTCTTCGTAGGAGATGTTTATGCAAGGGTCAATATCCTCGAAGTTGATCCAGCTGTTGGTGTCATGTTTCCAGAGGTGTTTCCATTTTTTGAATCCTTTGTTCCATAACTTCTTGGCATTTTCAATGTTCCACGACTCCACACTCCGGATGCCATGTATCGGAAACCAGATAGAGTCGTTTTGTCTGATTCCGGCCGCCCACTTCCAGTCCTCACTAATTCTTGTGAAGCTTTTGACTTTATTCCAGCCCTTCCAAAGGGAGCACACGAGATTGGAGCCTTTTGGGAAGACGGGGATCGGGGAGAATAGCAGGGTCAGGATGTCAAGATTCTTCCAGTTTGGGAACCCCATGAGAGCCAACTCATTCTTGTTTCTGAAGATCAGATTGGCCCACGAGGCCTCCCTATTGCACCAAGCCTTAATCATCCATTTGGCTGCCAGTTTGTTAGCCATACACCCAATATCCAGGATACCAAGCCCCCCGCTATCTCTAGGGCTAGTGCAGATGGCCCATTTGATTTTAGGCACCCCCCTTCTGTTATGATCGCCCGTCCAAAGAAAGTTTCTACAAATACTATTCAGTTTGGACAGGCCTTGCTCATTCGGTCTCCAACAAGAAAGGAAATAGATGGTAGAAGAGAGGAGGAACGTGTTGATAACCATCGCACGCCCAGCGAGATTGATTTGCATACCTCTCCAATAGTTAAGCTTGTTTTCGATTTTGGCCAGCACCCAGTTCCATCGCTGCTCCATAGAGACGCCAAACCCCAAGGGGATTCCGAGAAGTCGAAAGATTTGGCCCTGCGAAATGATTTGACAGCCATGATCAATGAGAAGGCCAGGATGATGTCCCACAATAGCCCTAAAGGCGGTCTTAGAGTGGTTGATTTTGGATCCAGAGGCTTCACAAAAGGTAGCAAGACACCTCCAGAAGGTCTCCAGGCTGGTATTATCATTGTGAACGAACGCGTTCATATCATCGGCAAATAGTCTCATGATGATTTGACTGTGGTCGTGAGGCATCCGGAGGCCTTTGATATTGCCAGCCTCCACATGATGTGCCACAAGTCTGCTCAGCCCCTGAGTGGCGATGGCAAAAAGAAGGGGGGCCAGAGGGCACCCTTGTCTAATAGATCTTCTAAGTTGGATCACCTTCGAAAGTTTGCCGTTAACGTTAATTTGGGTCGTTGCGTTTCCGAGAAGGGTCGCGATCATCTTGGTGAATTTCTAACTACATCCGAGATCTTGGAGCGACTGCAGAATATAGTCCCATTCTAGCCTTTCGTAGGCTTTGTCAAAGTCGATCTTGAGGAAAACCACATCTTTATTAGACTCATTTGCAAATTGAATACCTTCCCAAAGATCCATAATGGTTTCCAGGATAGACCTGCCTTTGATGAAACCTTTTTGGTCCTCACTAAGCCAAGTTCTCAGGTGGCACGAGATTCTGTTGGCAATGACTTTGGCGATGATCTTGTATCCTGTTTGGAGCATCGTAATAGGCCGCCAGTTCTCGATTCTGTTCTTTTCCCCCTTCTTGTGTATCAACTTGATAATTCCATTATTTAGACAAGAAGGAAGAGCACCAAACTTTAGCGCTTCTTGCCAAACCATCCGAAGAGGGGTGGCAACCACCAGCTTGAAGGATTTAAAGAACTCGTTAGTGAGTCTGTCGGGTCCTGGGCTTTTACCGAGAGGGAGGGCATCAATGACCTCAATGATTTCTGATTCAGAGATACGGGCATGAAGCAGGGAATGGAGGTTGGGTGGTATCCTCCGGGGGGAAACCCTAGAAATGGCAGCCATACAGTCCCTTCTATGGTGGGAGAGGGGGTTCGAGGTTCCCAGGAGTCTCGTGAAGTGCCCTTTAATGATGCCAAAATTATCTTCTTCCGAATTGCATACATTGCCATGTGGATCTAGCAGTAGGGGGATCGATTCTCTGTTGTGTTTCCTCTTAAGGATACGGCACATCTCTTTGGTGGGTTTGTCGGCTTTGCCAGCCCACCACTCCTTGAAGAAAATTTGCAAGTTTTTCCTTTGTATTTCTTCCTCGTATCTCAACACCGCTCTGATTTTTCGGAGACCTTTCTGGGCTTGGTGTTTTCCTTTGTTCACTTCCTCCTCGAGCCGCCAGAGTCTGTGGTAAAGAGCTTTCCTACGAGCCTACCGCACAGTCTCGAGCATCTTCTTAGTTCTGATCATGATCTTACGAGACTTGTCGACCGCACTTCTCCAGCACTTGGTTGGGGCCAAGCCAGAGGCGAACGCCACCTTCCACACATCGGCAATTTCTTGATGGACGGAGGGGAGAGAGAAGGTGGTTGCATTGGCCTAGAACCATGGAGCCTTGCGGATCTTGTTGGAAGGTTGAAAAGTGATGACGATCGGGTAGTGATCAGAGATAGTGAGGTCAGTGCGTTGCGTGATGGCAGGGTGGCCCCACTGATGAGTAAAACTCTGAGAGATGTAGCATCTGTCGAGTCTAGCTTTCGTCAGGTCCTCGCCCGCTTGGAGATTCGACCAAGAAAAGCCATTCGAGTCTTTGAATTCAACCAAATCCAAGTGAAGTTTGGTCATGTCCCACGTTTCTTTCTCCCGACTGTCGATGACCCTGCCCTTGCCCATCCATCTGTCCATAGGGTCCTCCACCATGTTGAAGTCTCCACATATAAGCACGTTGTGGGGAAGCGAGTCTAAGGAGGCCCAAGTGTTCAGTCTCTCCAAATCCCCGTTAGGGGCGTACAAAGAAACCATAGTAACACAAAGAGGAGCACCAAAAGAAACAGCAATCCAACGGTGACTTACATCTTCAATGGAGTTCTCAAGATTTTCAAACCAGAGTTGTTTAACACCGATAACCGTTCCTCCAGACCCCCGCTGGTGCTTCGTTGGGATCCACACATGGGCCGAGGAGACCTGTCTGAGCCGTTTCTGGAGGTCTTCTCCGTCAATTTTAATCTCTTGAATACATATAAAGTCTGGGTTTAAGCTAATGTCGCGAAGCCATTGACCAATGATGGTCGCTCTTGAGGGGTCGGTTAGCCCTCTAGCATTTAGCGAGACGACAATCATTTTTGTATTGATCATTCTTGTGGGGGCTTTTCCAGGGTAACTCCATAGGTTGTTTTCCTTTACGGGATGCCCCTTGCTGGGGAGACTTGGGCACCGTGCTCGGCACCGTTTCCGGGATCGTCGATCCAATGATAGAACTTTCACTATCCATGTTGTCTTCGTTGCTAGTGGTGAAACCATCTTCTTTGCTTGTAGTGTAGCCCTCTTGGGGGGTTTCTTTATTGTCAGGGATCTCTAGGGCTTTGTCGTAGGTGTCTGCCTCAAGTAGCTTCCCACCTGGGTAGTCAAGCTCATTGATCTCCTTTCCTAGATTGCAATACAAATTGCTATAGGGGGTAAGTGGCAGGTTGTTTCTCTCACCGTTGGCCCTAGGGCTTCTTTTCCTTCTTCTTCTAACTTCAATAAAGCCATCAGCATCAGCTTGTGGATTCAGGAGGCCCTTGCCTTCCTCTTCCTTGGTCGAGTGGGTCAAATCGCCAATGTTGTCTTGAGCAGTTTTGGAGGCTTCTTGAAATCGCTTGCTTTTTTGCCTGAAAGGGCAATCTTTAATCCTGTGACCTTGTTGGCCACAACGAAAGCACGCGTTGGGAAGGTTTTTGTAGCTGATGTCCTGCTCCCATACATCTCCTTCGCCCATGTCCACTTTGATCATTGATGGAAGCGGCGTGCTGAGGTCGGCCTCGACACAGATTTGGGCGTGCCACCTAGCATTGAACGAGTGTCTTGCACCTTCATAGATGAGACCACCAATGTCTTCGCGTGAAGCCAGCGGCTTGCCGATAGGAGAGACAATGTCCCACACGAAGTTGTACAAGAAGTAAGGAAGATTAGGGAGCTCAACCCAAAGAGGGTACCGAAGCGATTTCGATTTGTCGGGAGTAAAGTCCGGGGACCATCTGAATAGGCACAGGGTCGCCCGACCGAACTGCCAGGTGCCAACGCTTAGGGCTTGGAACGCCATCTCAGCTTTTTATTTTCCGACTTTCTTAAGGAGTGTCATCGCTTAAAGTGTTTTTTCTTCAGCTTTAAAAAGTAATAAAAAAATAGAAAAAAGAGAAATGAAAAAGACGATCTCCTTTTTGCGTACCTTTTCGCTTTCCTCCGACTCGAGCTTCGCAAGTAACTAACAAAGAGTGAAGAATCTTGCCTTATAAGTGTGGCTAAAAAGAAATTAGACAAAAGGCTTCGATGTGATCGGAAGGGGGACCTAAGTCTTCCTTGTTTGAGGTCAGTTTTCTCTCCTTGATTGGAGGGTTTTGCTTTTGGGTATTGGAAAGTAAAAGTGGTGCAAGTTCCTTTTGGCCATGGATGTTGCTTCATCCTCTCTCGTGAAAAGTAATCGGGCCCCTCCCCCTGGGGAGACCGATATCCTGGCCGCTCTGCTGGAGGGGGGGTCGTGTGCCGCCCCTGGGGCATCCGAAAGTGTTGAATCCCCCATAGTATCCCTCAGTAGACCCGCAGTTCTGTCAGCTCAGGAGAAGATATGCAACATATTGAAAGAGAAGATACATGTAGTATTAATGAACTTCCCGCTCAAATTATGTAGAAAGTTCGAAATCTCTTCAAATATTTAGCACTCATCATGAATTTGATCTTCTATCCAATTCATTGAATAACTATGTTTTAATTTGGGTTTTTCTCATAGAAATATAAGCTTGGCTCATTATTTCTTCATAATATCTCCATGGATTGCTTCATTACAAGTCAACTGCTTCATCTCCATCAAGATCTTCATCATCAATTGATTGCGAAGAGAGAAATCACTCCGACATCCACCCCCACCAAACCTGCACATCATCCTCGATGGGCCAACAAGGAAATATTGTCTGTTCAACTTTTAAAACCGTTTTGCATATTGGTGATCAACTTCATAGCATGTGCATGGGTTAAAAAAAGAAAGTGCCTATGCAAGGCCGTGTAGTGGGCCCTATTAAATGCACACTTAAAAGCATATTTAAAGAATATGGTGCGAATAAGAAGGGAACCGCACCCAATGTCAAGGCTGGTGCTCTCTCTTTCATACAATCAATGTGAAAATAAATAAATCCTTGCAAAAACACTTATAGTGCATAGGTAAAAAAGCATTGTGCCTTAGTGCAAGCTCATGAAATGTGAACCTATCACATGCATACTTTTCATGCATCAAAAAACATAATGATGCATAGAAAGGGTAACGGTTTTTGCTGAAGAGGTTTCATCTTGAAATTCTAACTCTGTTCCAAATGATTCCATCATGCTTTTACTTACACTTTGAGATATGTGCAAGTATTAGTGCACCCTGCGATCTAATTGATCAACTCAAGAGGGAGTATGTTAGCACCACTAAAAATGCAAAAAGAGCCAACATGAGGAGAAGGTGACCTTGCCACCCACATGGCACAACAACGATCTACTGGTGCAACTTTGACAAGAAGCTGAGTAGTTGCTTATTGCTCTCTAGATCCGTAGTATGGAATGACACTTCATTCTAACTAGGAGGTGAATTTATATGACAAGGTTTCGAACAACCCCAAACTATGGTAACAAAGTGTGATTTACATATGTTTGATATGGAAGCAAACTGTAATTTACAGATATGGAAATTATAGTTTGCATATGAATTTATGTCACAAGGTATCGAATAACCCCAAAATGTGATAAGAAAGTGTAATAAACATATGTCCGATATGGAAGCAAACTATAATTTACCCCGAAGTGTGGTATGAAAGTTACGTTACATATGTTCAATATGGGAGAAAATATATTAGATGACTGTAGGGAAATAAATAGACATGACCAAACGGGCCAACCTAGGCAAATGCACCTAGTGGCCTATGTTGGGCACCTCCTCCTCAGTGGCCCAAGTAACCCAACTTGTCAAGTTGTGTGCCTATCTTTGGAAGCCTTTATTTTCTCTCCTCTCTCTTCACCATCCTCTCGTCTCACTCTCCTTTCACTCCTCTCCTTTTCACTCTACTCTTAAACTTCTGCACTTTGTCTCGTCATCCCTTCTTCATACTCTTCTCTTACCTTTTCTCCTCTTCACTCTTCTCTCAAACGTAAGATCTCTTCCTCTCCTTCTTGTTCCTACTCTTATCTTCCCTTTTCCCCTCACTTCAACCCCCCTTTTCACTTCTCTACGTTCTGCCTCTGCTCTCCTCACTTCAGCCACCCTCTTCACCTTTGCTCAACTTTCTTTCTTTACACTCTCTTCTTGTTCCACTTCTTCTTGATATTTTCTCTTCACTTGAACCTAAGCTCCTCATCGTTCTCTCTTTTTATTCCTCATCTTTAACACTAGCTCTTTTTCCTCTTTCTCCCTACTTTTTTCTTCTCCACTAAAGTCTACACTCTCCTTTCTTTCTCTTTTTCTACTTCTCACTTCTTTTACCTACTCTCTTCTTTTACTTCATCTCTCTATTTACTCTTCTCTCTTTTTAGCTTTCCCTCTCTCTCTCTCTTCAATTATCTATAGTTAGGATATACATATTCACTCCCATCATGAGGCCCCATGTATTAGGTGTCCATTATCTATAGAGTTAGAGCCACATCTCTCCACGCACCATTACATTAGCCCCACTACCTCTTTGTCACCCGTTACACTACCTTGTGGTTATTTCCAGGTTCAGCCTACACAATTTTGTGTGGCGAGTACTTTTCCATTTATTGATAGCCCCTTGGCCACCCTCAAGCCAGATCAAGACCAATCCAATGGAGTAAACCTGATGCTGGAGTACAAAACGTATGGTTTCCTTTACATAGGCCATGCTTAATCACTTATTAGAATTTAGATCTTGGTGCTCCTATGTGCAACAGAATAACTCGAACTAAATGAACTTTGATGATTAAGCTGCAAATCTACCTTGAGGGCTGAAATCTACATAAGTTTGCATCACCATTTGAAAGATGTAAATTCATCCTTATTCTGAACCTCGTCTGTGGGATTAAGAAGGCGACGCCCGTGCCATAGGAAGCACTTTCAATTCCCTTGTCATGGGACTAGACGCTCGCGTCCTCCCGGTGGAGGCCAAGAGAGGGCCTTGCACATTTCCTTTTCTTTACCGAAAACTAGAAGCTGCGTTTTATATATTTGAAGGTTGGCATGAATTGACATATGGGATTTCTCCACTTCCTGCACGCGCGCTTTCGGCTGTGGCTGAAGCACGTTCTCACAGAGAGCAAATTCGTTTTTGTCTTCAAAGCCATAGTTTCAATTTTATTAATTAATCAATATTGTACCTCTTATATACACTCTTTTGATCATATCTTGGTCATCCAAAATCGGAATCAAGAATTTTTTTTTCTATGGATAGCTCTTTCAGAGATCTTTCCATAGAGTGGCTATAAGCCATAGTTTGGATTCAGTATTTGTCATCTTCAGAATTTTGAAGTTTGCCATACCTCTTCAATAACCATCTTTCAAGCATTGTTTTGAAGTACAACCTATCAGGAGAGATTTGGAACGCTAGCATGATGAAGGGTGGACCATCTTCAGCGCCTGCACACATCTGTAAATTAACATTTGGAACTCCAAATAACTTTCTTGTCAATTTATATGCATCATCGTTCTCTTTCTCCATCATATTGCATATATGACATGCAAGTTTTGCATAGTTTACACATGGTTTGTCTTGTACGGTGCATGTATTCTGCTTGTAGGGACAGGAAAGTATTTTCTTATAGGTTAGCGAGGAGAAATATATATATTTGTCAGGGTGTGTAATCCCCTTTCGGTTTCTTTGTGGATAGATTGTGCCTATCAGCACCAATATCATGGAAATTGTTTGTCGGAAATTTTTTCGGTTTTCAAAATTGCGTCCTTATGTTGCTAAAATTTTTAGAAAAAGCAATATACACATGCATTCAAGTATTTTTCATGGTTAGTAAATCGATTGTTATTTTATCATATTGAGATATTCATTTTTATAATCACTTTTGGATTGCATTTAAACTTAAATCCTGCTTATCATTTACATTCACATTAAATTCTAGTTTCTAGTTCCATGCATGTGTTTTTACATGGAACATGCTTATGATTGTTCAGTGATGGGACATGTGATTGATCATCCATGTATATTTTATTCTTATCAGCTGAGGTCAGTTGCTCGACAACTAGGGGGCATGTTATACTTTATGGAATATTTGGAATGAAGGTTTAATACCTTGAGTATTTTAATGTGTTTTGTGTTTTGATTTAGCAAGCAAAGATTCATGAGGTGTGAACGTGCATGGATTATTCAAATATAATTGGACATATTTAGAAGAGTATTTTTAGAAAATAAGTTATTTTTAAAAGATACTTATTGTTAGCTATTTTTATAAATAAAGCAAAAACACGCTATTTAAAGCGTCCCTTATGTATCTTCTATTCAGAACATAATATTAAGAAATACCTATAAATACACATGCTCTCATAGAGTTTTCCATGGGAGTATGTGGGGGGAGATTGTACCCAATCTGGTGTCGTCTCTTGTCTCTTTCTATCTTTGAGTACTTTGTGTGATTGTGTTTCTATACTATCCTCTGCATACGTGCATGTGGTATCTGCATGTCAACAAAACGATTGTAATCCGTTGATTTATGTTGGCACTTTAGATGGTTTAGATTTACCAATAATCTAAGAGACTATGCATATATTGAAGCTCCTTCTTTGACCTTTCATTTTGGAGCTACTAACTCACAAAATACCTCGTACATATGCATATGTTTCCGCTATATTATATCCAAGTCAATGCTTTTATTGTCAATTTTTGTTTGATAACTAGCAATTGAATGTGCTCTAGAGGTGACCATTTTGCACTTGTACTATACTCATTCACACATCCTCTATAAAAAAAAAGATGCAATCGCTCTATAGCTGACATGTTATCCTTTTCCTTTGGAAATGCATGTATGTTTCCTTCTCATTTCTTGAATTTCTTACTCATAAACGAAGGAAGCAGCTCTGCATCCTTGAAGTACTCAACCAAAAAAAGAATCGACAATTTCTTCACTCCCTCAAAAGGGTTATTGAAAAAGAATCACCTCCAGCTTATATGTTCTTTTTGTAGCTTATGTGTGATAAAGGTTTGTCTTCACATCGCTCTACAACCCTTCATCCCCAAGGCCTCCTTCCTTGATTTAGTATCTCTTCATTCCATATTGTGAAGAGACCTCTTCTTCCCCTGAGAGCCCATCCTTAACAGCTTCCTTTTCTAACACCCTTTTGTTTGTTAGCCACCTTTTTAGTAGTTCCCCTCGATACTCCTTCAAGCAAGCTTCCAAACACATACATATGCATGCAATTTCTTGTCCGATGAGTGTCACCTGCACCTGATACCAGAACAAGAGTATGCATATTGATGTATGCATATAGACACATTCATATCCATACATTCATACATATATTCACATTTACATGGGTACTTAGGTATTCAAAGTGCATACTTTAACACATACACATATACTTCTCCCACACACATATTGATCAAACCCCTATGCATGTATAAGCAAATATGCACATATATTCACTGAGATGCAAACGCACTCACTCATATACTATGAATTTCAACAAATAAACAAAATTAATGTTAAAACATTCACATGCGCAACAATCAATCATGTATCGATGTGCAATAAGAAACACATTCAAGAGTAGAGATCACCCAGCTATGACTTTGTGCCAAAGCTTCATTTGAAATCACGATAATATCCATCTCCTCTAGACCTCTTCAATTAGTCCTTTAATTATATTTAATTGGACTCCAAGTTCGGGTTTAATATCTCGATAACATCCGCCCCCTCTGAACATGCGCATTCTTTGGATGCACCAACCTCCATACATAATAACAAACACAAAGAAGCATCAAGTAGTCATGGGTGGATATAAATCACTACTTAAAAAACCACCTAGCACATGGTTATTTTGAGAATATCTATTGAACTTTGTACAAACTAACAAAATAAAGTAGATATAAGTATCTCATTCAACCTACAATGCTACAACCAACACAATTAGACTAGCAATCATATGAATGAATTATAAGATTCATAGCTCTTCTTTTCACTCAACCTATTCAGATCTAATAGCTTATCCTCTTTGTTATGAGTAGAATCATTCTCTTGTATCTTTGAAAGTACATGCAATGTGGCTTCTTTCACATACATATCATTACTTTGAAATTAATTCAGTAACTTATCCCTATGAATAGGTTCACACTCTTGTATTTTTAAATGGACATCCAATACTGCATCACTCAAAGTTTTTCATGATCTTGATCTTGAATTCAAATATCCCTAGGCTTAGCATCATGTCCATCTCTATCAGCTTACATTTCACTCTCTACATGGCTCATTATTAGCATGCCCTCCTTGATATAAGTAGGCTCACTTTCTTGCATCTCTTTATGCATGTACAATCTGACAACATTCACTTCCCTTTCATTAACAAAAGGATAATTGCTTTACATGCTCTCAGATTTAGAATCATGCCCCATTGCATTCTTTTCATATAATTGAATCATTAGGTGGTCATATATTGTGTTTTGATTATGTGCTTGAAGAGGAATATCACTGTCAAGCAGCATCGAATTATTCTCCAAAGTTTGTATGGTCTCACCACTTATGGATGCATCTTGACCTTGACCTTCGCACATACTCAATAGATTTTCTTGCTATATGTTATTCTTAATCTTTTTCTACTCACCTTGAAACCTTGTAGATATCTTTAAATCTTGGTTAGAATCATGTCTTGCTTCTTGGTTTAT
Organism: Ceratopteris richardii; assembly: GCA_020310875.1. NCBI lineage: Eukaryota > Viridiplantae > Streptophyta > Polypodiopsida > Polypodiales > Pteridaceae > Ceratopteris > Ceratopteris richardii. The sequence continues at coordinate 107,195,506 of CM035425.1, read as the reverse complement.
TTGATTTCCCTCTATTGAATGTGAAGATTTATTAGAGTAGGGGAAGCCTCATCTGGTTTTCTAGTTTGGAATTGTTGAATTTGATTTTGTTTTGTTTTTTATATGTATTTTTTATTTGATTTCGATAAGCTTCCACCTGATCCTTTTCTCCTCCCATCATTGAGGTTAATGAAAATATATTACTTAGGGATGTAACCATTGTAAAGGTATCTGCTACCTCTTGACATCTTAGGACCTCAGAGATCCTATCTTTTATGCTTATAGGTTCTTTGTGGTGATCCCAACTAGGGTTTCCAAAACTATATGGACTTGCATATTTTCCATAGTTGTTGAAATACTCTAAATTTTATTACCATTTTCATCTCCATGAAGATCGTCTCTATAATCATTAAGACATTTTTCAACTGTTTGTTGCTTCCTAACATATCTTATTATAGCTTCATGGATGAGTTTCCAATCCTCTATTAGTCACTATTCTAAATCCATATCTTGTAGGAGTGGAATTAATTCTGATTGAGATTTAACATTAATTGATTAGAGAAACAACACCACCTTTTCGTGTCTTATGCAATTCTTATTGTGTTGAGAAAGATCACCAAATTGTTGCTCAAACGGTTTTTCAAACTCTAGGACTGGTTGAGCTTTAGGTATATGGACCCACACTATCCATGGTTTCTAAAGACTACTCCACTAGATCCTAATGTTTTTCTAACTTCAACCTTTTCAAGCAACATTAAAACAATGGAGGATGTCTATACCAAGTTTCTCCTAAGAAAAACAAATTGGCACCCTCTACAAAGTATCCTTCTTTCCTTTTTTGTGTGTTATGAGCTCTTGGACTAACCAGAGGTTGTGTTATGGAGTATGCTTTTTGAAGTCCAACCCACTATGGTGGACATATTAAACCTAAACTTGCAATCGGATTAAATGTAATCAAAGAAACAATTGAAGATGTCTAGAGGAGATGGATGTTATCGTGATTTGAAATGAAGCTTTGGCATGAAGTCATAACTAGGTTATCTCTACTCTTGAATGTGTTTCTTATTGCACATTGGTACATGATAGATTGTTTCGCATGTGGATGTGTTAACTTTAATTGTGCTTATGTGTTGCAATCCATAGTATATGAGTGAGTGCTTTTGCATCTGAGTGAATATATGTGCAGATTTGCTTATGCATGCATAGGGATTTGATAAATGTGTATGGGAGAAGTATATGTATATGTGTAGAAGTATGCACCTTGAATACGTAAGTACCCATGTGAATGTCAATATATGTTTGAATGTATGCACATGAATGTGTGTGTATGCACATGAATGTGTGTATGCACATAGGTGAGTATGCATACTCGTGTTTTGGTATCAAGTAGAGGTGGTAGCCAATGTACATGGAATCACACATATATGTATATGTTTGAAAGCTTGATTTAAGAAGTATCTAGGAGGACTACTAAGAAGGTGGCTACCAAATGAAAGGATGTCAGATGAGGAAGCTACTAAATATGGGCTCTCGGGGGAAGAAGAGGTCTTCTCCATATGGAATGAGGAGATACGACCTCAAGGAAGGAGGCATTGGGGAGTGAAAAATTGGAAGGACTGGTACTATCAATGCTCTGTGACGTATAAAGACAAGGCATATGGACCGATTAAACTAGATGAAAAAAATATGAAGGATTTTAGAATAATGGGTGACAAAAATCTATCATGTGTAAGCTACAAAAAGAAGATATAAGATGGAGATGATTCATTTTCAATAACCCTTATGAGAGAGTGAAGAAATTGCGCATTTCTTTTTGGGTTGAGTACGTCGGGGGTTGCAAAGATGCTTCCTTCGTTTATGAGGAAGATAGTTAAGAAATGAGAATGAAATGTACCTGCATTTCCAAAGGAAAAGGATAACATATCTGCCATATAGGGACAACATCGTGTTTTCACAAAGGATGTGTGAATCAATATAATACAAGTGCTAAATGGTCTCCTTTTGGCATACAATTTCTAGTTATGAAACAAAACTTGACAATACAAGCATTGATTTGGATATAATGTAGCTGAAGCATATGTATGAGGAGTTTTATGGGCTAGCCTTTCCAAAATCAAAGGTCAAAGAAGGAGCTTCAATATATGTGCAGTCTCTTAGATTCTTGGTAGAATTAGACTATCTGAAGTGCCAACATAATCAAAGGATTACAATCATTTATTTGAGAAGACTATAAATTTATGAAAAAATGGGTAATGAGGCAAGAGTTCAATCAATCTCCTGAGGCTTTATCACTAAAAATTTCTAACATTAAGCACCAAAAAGGTGAAAGAACATTCCTAGGCTAACGTTGTAGTTGCTAATTTTAAAAGAAAGCACTATAAATAGGCGGATTTGAGAGCACGTCTAACTTTTTTGTTTGACTTGATTGTTTAGTGGTAGAGAGAATGGGCAATATCAAAATGCTGAATTCATTTCTTCTAACAAGATGTCTTAGAATAGCATCAAATACTCAAAGAACAATTGATCATCAAGAGAAATCCATGATAAACACTAAAAAAATCATCACTAAATCACCATGAAAGAAAACTAGTGAGATTTAGAGAAGATAGGCAAGAGCTCTCAAGTTCTCATTAATCATCAAAGTACAAATGATCCTTCCCAAAAATGAGTCTATTTGAAAGTCTTATCGTTTGTGTAGTCACTAAGCAAGTTGTTTCTCGGAACTTGGTGAAGTCAAGCCACTAGGCCAATCAACTAACCTTGGATCACCCTAATCATTTGTGTTTGTCTTTGCTCCTACATCTTCTTTTTTTTGTCCTTTAATTTCCTTTAAGCAAAGAAGACTCATGTGTATCCTTGTTTCAGGTTGATCATGGCTAAGGCAATGCATGCTCCTAGAAATCATTACACAAAACAAGATGAAGATCAAGGGGAAAGTTTTATATAGAACCAAAAATGAGTATAAAACCATAAATACTTATAACCAAAGTGTGTCTCAAAAGGTCCATACCAAGAAAAGGATCACATATCAAGTCAAGTCATTATATGCAAAGCTAGAGCCTTAGTGACATTCAATGATGCTTTCATTCAAGAGTGAGATATCATTGAGCCACATGTGGCGTTTTTAATGTATAATTTACATTAGGGCTTGGACTTAATGACTAAAAGTTTGTTGATACTTGGAGAGATTATCTTTGCCTTGGTAGAGGACTATTAGAATACCTTGATACAAATACTTTATGTGATTTTTCACTCCACTCAAAACATTGTTTTTACATTCAAACTAGAGAGCAAAAAATTTTTATCACTTTAACATCTTAAGTTATTCTTCTTCATATCTTTTGTTGAGTGTATTCTTTTTCAATGAAGTTTCACCTACTACCCAAGCTTCCAAGATACACTTGAATTAATTGAAAATGTAAGTGAAGGTGAGTTCAATATGCATGGGACCCCTGTGTTCCAAAAAGTATAGGTTAAATTCTTAGCACTACAAAGATTACTAAGCCCAAAGTCCCATTAAGGGAGAATTGGGAAATCGACCATCCTAAAGACAAATGAGATAACTAAGTTGGCGATTCCAAACAAAACCCATTAAGGTTGTGTTTTCCCAAATCGTATTTATCGGAAGAACACTTTTTAACATTAGAATGTTTTTTAATGCAGTAAATTTGTAATATAGAAAGCTCTGATGGATGTAAAAATGATAAAGAGTCTTCCTCATGGTTAGATGATTTGAAAACTTTTAGATCTCTCAAGTGGGTAGAGATTTAGAATAGAAGTTTAGAGGATCTATTTTCAAGTCTGAAAGGGGACACTTGGAAAAGTATATAAGTTAAAATTGAAATTGAAAAGGCCGAAGGAGATAAAAGACACGACTAAGGCAAGCAATTAGAGACATCTGACGTTCTCCAATTGCCCTTTTCGATTGAATTGGTGTTCCTTTTTGTTTTCTAGCTTGAGCTCTTGTCACTACCTGTATTGGTGTTACTTAGTTCTATATTCTCTAAAATCTCCAATAATTGCAAACGGATGTAAGAGTTTATCTTTTGTTTTTGTGGATTTTTTGGAAAATCCTTAAGTAGTTGTTCTCTTCCACAATCCTAACAATAGGCTCCTTCAATTATTAAAGTAGGTGGTTGAGGACATTCTCTCACAAAATGGTCTCCCTTGCACCTATAACATGTCACCTTTTGTGTTGTTTTGAATTGATGATTTGGGTTTGATATATAATTTTTGGTTATGCACATGAAGGTTGTTGCATCTTATCATAAGTATACTCCCAACTATGATGTTGAGAATAATTGTATCGATGAATATTGTACTCCTCTGGGTACTCCTTAGATGGCTTTAGTCACCTTTCCATATTTTCATCCATAGGAACATCCTTTACTAGAACCACAATAGTTGGTATAGGTGGTTGTTTCCCTAGGACAAGTCTAGGTTGTTTGACAAAATCTTTGTCTCTATGTTGACTTGACTGGTTTTGTTCATACCTTTCCCTCAAAGGTTGTTTGTTGTAGAAACACTCATCCCTTGTATGATTTTTCCGTTTTTTCTCTAAGGTAGAGTGCTTGAGTGTTCTTCTATCTTGTAAGTGTTGTGGCTTTTGATGATTACACATATGTTTAGGATGGTTTTCTCCACACATACATACCATTTCTTGATTTATGCTTTTCTAGGGTATTTTCTCTAGTTGTAGCTCCTAAATCTTTTGTTATTGCATGAGCTAACTACTCTATAGGTGATATTTTAGCCTCATTAGTTATTTGTTGATAAAAAAATAGAATGTAACTTCCCCTATTGTCTTCTAGGTCAATGGCTTCCCTGACACAAGAAACTAGTTCTAGACATGTTCTACAATCACTACAAGAAAAAGGGGGGCGTAGCGACGCCCCCGAATCGGGAAAAAAACGAAAACCGTCGCTAAAGCGTCGCATAGGCGACGGTAAAAAAATCGGATTTTTTTTTTTGGCCGAGCATCGTCGCATAAGCGACGGTAGCGTCGCTTATGCGACCCAACACCAAAGCATCGCTAAAAGCGTCGCTAGTTAGCGACGCACTTAGCGACGTTGGCAAACTGCAGAGCGTCGCATATGCGACGCTCTGGAATGTAAAAAAAAAAATTTCAATTCTCCCGGCACATTTGTGCCGGGCCTTGAACGCAAGAGCGAGAGAGAGAGAGAGAAAGAGCCCACGCGACAGGGAGAGAGAGAAGGGAGACGGTTGACAGGTATGCGCACACACACTTACACACACACACATATACACGCATAGACACACACACATACGCATAGACACATACACACAAATACACACACATAGACACACATACACAATGCATAATTCATACACATACACACATGCACACATAATGCCTACACATGCACACACATATACACATGCACACACATATACATGCACACACACATACATATGTACACATACATATACACGCATAGACACACACACACATACGCATAGACACACACTCACATAATGCATACACATGCACACACATATACATGCACACACACATACACATGCATAATGCATACACATACACACATGCACACATAATGCATACACATGCACACACATATACACATGCACACACATATACATGCACACACATACACATGCACACACACACACATATGTACACACACACACATATGTACACACACATATACACGCATAGACACACACACACACATACGCATAGACACACACACACATATACACAAATACACACACATAGACAGACATACAAAATGCATAATGCATACACATGCACACATAATGCATACACATGCACACACATATACACATGCACACACATATACATTCACACACACATACATATGTACACACACATATACACGCACAGACACACACACACATATGCATAGACACACACTCACATAATGCATACACATGCACACACACATACACATGCATAATGCATACACATACACACATGCACACATAATGCATACACATGCACACACATATACACATGTACACACATATACATGCACACACACATACACATGCACACACACATACATATGTACACACACATATACACGCATAGACACACACACACATACGCATAGACACACACTCACATAATGCATACACATGCACACACATATACACATGCAGACACATATACATGCACACACACATAATAATGCATAATGCATACACATACACACATGCACACATAATGCATACACATGCACACACATATACACATGCACACACATATACGTGCACACACACATACACATGCACACACACACACATGTACACACACACATATGTACACACACACACATATGTACACACACATATACACGCATAGACACACACACACATACGCATAGACACACACACATATACACAAATATACACACATAGACACACATACACAATGCATAATGCATACACATACACACATGCACACATAATGCATACACATGCACACACATATACACATGCACACACATATACATGCACACACACATACACATGCACACACACACACATATGTACACACACATATACACGCATAGACACACACACATACGCATAGACACACACACGCATATACACAAATACACACACATAGACACACATACACAATGCATAATGCATACACATACACACATGCACACATAATGCATACACATGCACACACATATACATGCACACACACATACACATGCACACACACATACATATGTACACACACATATACACGCATAGACACACACACACATACGCATAGACACACACTCACATAATGCATACACATGCACACACATATACACATGCACACACATATACACATGCACACACATATACATGCACACACACACATGCATAATGCATACACATACACACATGCACACATAATGCATACACATGCACACACATATACACATGCACACACATATACATGCACACACACATACACATGCACACACACACACACATATGTACACACACACACATATGTACACATATATATACACGCATAGACACACACACACATACGCATAGACACACACACACATACACACAAATACACACACATAGACACACATACACAATGCATAATGCATACACATATACACATGCATAATGCATACACATATACACAGGCACACACATATACATGCACACACACACACATATGTACACATATATATACACGCATAGACACACACACACATACACACAAATACACACACATAGACACACATACACATTGCATAATGCATACACATACACACATGCACACATAATGCATACACATGCACACACATATACACATGCACACACATATACATGCACACACACATACATATGTACACACACATATACACGCATAGACACACACACACACACATACGCATAGACACACACACACATAATGCATACACATGCACACACATATACACATGCACACACATATACATGCACACACACATACACATGCATAATGCATACACATACACACATGCACACATAATGCATACACATGCACACACATATACACATGCACACACATATACATGCACACACACATGCACACACACACACACATATGTACACACACACACATATGTACACATACATATACACACATACACACATACACATAGACAAGACACACATATACCTACACACATACACACATAATGATGCATACACACACATACACATGCATACACACACATACACATGCATACACACACATATACATGCATACACACACATACACGTATATATATTGATTTCTAACCATTTTTTTTTATATGTTAGGTAGTATGGATCCCAGTAGAGAGAGAAAGGCGAAACTCACTCTCATAAAAAGTCTTATGAGACCAAGAGTTCCGTCAGATACACCAGGGGCCATAATGCGGGACTACGCAGAGATGTCCGATGAGGAGCTAGATTATACGATCCAGATGCTTACGCGATCAGACGAGGGCTCTTCTGCAGATCCACACGCAGGAAGAGAGCTATCTGCTCATAGGTATGTTTTTTTTCATAAACTTTTTTAATGATATTATAGCACATATTTTTATTTATTTCTATCTATCTATTTTCAGGACACCTATACCACCTCCAGCACGTGATAGGAGAGCAAAGACGTTGCCTATGAGGACATGCATAGGCACGTTACGACTAGAGTGCGACATAGAGCGAGAGGGGAATATTGTATACATAGGAAATGGATTGGAGTTCAAGAGGAGAATGCGTGCACTATGCGACTCTTACCTTCGCTTTATCCACTTACCGTGGAAGTAAGTAAAAGTTTTACATATAAATTGAAATATATATCTTATGTTTTAGTTATATTATGTTTTTTATTTTTGTAGTGAGCATGATGAGAGGGATAAAAAGTACATGCTCAGTTCACTTGAGACGGAGTTTGGGACACGGTGGTCTCTTAAATGGTGTTTAAAAGAGATGCGGACACTTATGGCACATCGTCGTGACAATGCACGGTATGTATGTATATGAGAGAGAGAGAGAACACTAATCTCGATATTAGGGTTTTGAAATGCCTAATTTAAAAACTCTAATTCAACCTTTTAGCCATATGTTTGAAGTATATGTACACCTCCGACGTCCTACTAGAGAGATGTCTCTCCTCCCAACCTTATGCCTCTATATATAGCTACTCGAATCAACGAGGATCATGATTCATAATATATGTAAAGATATATACACATCATGTAGATAGGATACATAAATATAAAATGGAGTAGATATATTATGCATCACACATACATGCCTAAATGCACACATAAATATATATATACATACTAACATATTTACATGTACATATTTACACATACATGTACATGCCTACATGCACATATAAACATATATATACATGCATACATATTACATGTACATATTTACACATAGACACATATACATATATACATGTACACAATTATAAACACTTGCATATATTACGTACATGAATACATGAATATTTTACATAAATGCATATGCATATATACACATGCATATTTAACACATGTATACATATATCACACACATGCAAACACTTACATATACATGAAATACATATAAATGCATACTAATATATGTATACATATAATACACATGAATACACACACATATGCATACATACATGATAAAAATTTACTCCTCGAAGATAAAGCTATATATAAAATAATTAGGCATACCCCCGAGCTTCATGTTCTAACTTAGAAGAACATGATTTCACCTCTGTAGTAGGATTCATCGTTATTCAAGTTAATAAAAAAAACCTATTATCTGATATCCATTCAGAAGCTTCAAGTTACTATCTAATCTGCTCATATGTTTTCATTATTGCCATCATTTTGGTAAGACATCAATATAGTCTCATCTTCATTATCCTTATTCATTTCATTTATTTCTTCTATTGTTAAATCTATGTTCTCATGAATCACATCATCTATTGGTGGATTAATATCTATTTCTGGTAATTCCTCTTCCTCATCAGTAGAATCAGCATGTAGAGAATTATCCTCTTCATCAAAAAGATTAGTATCATTATCACGTATAATGAGTCTAATTTCTATTCTAGATGTTGATGTATCAGTATCTGATGTTGAATCATCAAGAGGACTTTCTTCAATCTCTCTAACAATAAACTGTTCAAACAATGACCTACCTCTAGGTTGCACATGAATGACTTGCCACCAAGGATGAGCATCTGGGATTTTATAAAAAAATGCTTGTTCAATATGCCTAGGAAGAATATATGGTTCTTTAGTAGATCACATTAGCTTGGAAGAATCAATTGCCCAAAACCCAGATAATTCCTTTCTTATTGTAGAATTACTACCTTTATACTCCGCTCGATACCAGTCAACCTTCAAAATGACCTATCAAAATATATAACAACAAAAACGTCCCATTATTAGGTGCTTAAAAAAATAACCAACTCTAAAAAAAAATATATAAACTTTTTTCTACCTGTTTGAATGTACGAAATGAAATTTCGTAGATACCAACAATAGTTCCTACGTAACCAAGTTCGCTATCTATAAGGTTCGTGTCTTTTGAGCTAGCACGTGATAGTTGCTTGAAACAAGCAACAATACTAGAATCCTCTGTTTTACGTAAAGAATCAATGGCTTTGATTCTAATATGCTGTCCAAAAGCCCACATATTAGTGAACATTTGAGCCTGCAAAAAAAATTCAATTAGTAAATAGAAACTAACATACATATATGAAAAAAATAAAATATATATTTTAATAAAATTACCTTTTGTTCACAACCTATCATTAACTCTCTTTGCTCATCTGAGATTTCTTCATTATTTACGTTGGCGCGTTGCAAACGACTATATAGCCAATCCGTGAAAGAAGGTATATCTGTAATCTCATTATTATCAAGATTACGTCTAGATCTTCTGTTTTTTCACCTTTTACTTTGGAGACTTTGAAGTTCCTCGTACTCGCTAACGAATGCTTGCATGCATTCGCTATTATATGCTACAAAAGTAGAAACATCATTTTTTTCTTGAAATGTAAATAAGAATGGAACCCCCTTACCTAATAATACCTCATCTGTTATTTTTGAAGAAGACTCATTGGTCCATGCACGTGGAGCTTCTTCATGAACTCTTTCAAGGTACTGACTAACGTAATACATGCACTTTTCAAGCATCCAACCCTTTGCCATGGATCCTTCTGGTTTTGCTCTTTGTCGCACATAACCTTTTAGTATTGCCATAAATCGCTCGACCCAAAACATCCATCGAGTGTTGACAACACCGGCAATCTCTATCTCATCTACAAGATGGACTAGTAAATGAACTTGAATATCAAAAAATGAAGTAGGAAGTTCTTTTTCCATCAAACATAGTAGCTCTTTGCATTCACGTTTTTTTTGTGGGATCGAATTTTTATCGATCTCTTTGGATGTAATCCACCTATACAAATCATAAAAACAATTGTAAAGAAGTTAATTAAAAAATAAAAGATATCCAATATTCATACATATTAAATATAAAAGTATCATAATTACCTTATAAGTGATCCAAGACGATAGATCACATCTCGTACTCCTTTCGTTGTACATCCATCGATAACCAAAGGTAAAATATGTTTCAAAAAGTTATGCCAGTCATGGGTCTTTAATCCAGATAAGCTCTTATCATCCATAGTAAACATGTTTTGAAACGATGCTCCATATCCTGTAGGAGTCTTGATCAATTGAATTCTATTGTTGATAGTCTGTATCTCTTTTGTTGTAAGTACCCAAGGAGCAGATGCATAAGTCGTTTCTTGTCGATGTCTATCAAAAACTGGCCATAACTTTGGTTTGGATTTTTGATCTTTCAAATCATTCCTTGATGTTGTGGTATCTTTTAGTCCAAGAAGATGCTGCCATAGTGAATAACCAATATTTTTGAATATATGCATAGGATCAAGAAGATGACATACTTTTAACTCTTTCCAATACTCCAAAGAATACCACATTGATATGTTCTCTGCGAGTGCCAATTTCCCTTTACCTCTGTTCACCATAATTCCAAGGAAAAGGGAAAATAAAGGACCCGAAATAATAATAAAATAACTTGTGACCGTAAAGCTATAAGGTATCATACCTTACGAATTGCGAAGTGGTAGAAAAGTAAAAGTAACAGGGATCGGGGGAATACTCATTATCTGAATCATCACTGAAGATTTCTTCTTCTGGATCTATCAGAGGTCCATCTGTCCATTTTTTATACCAATCCATAGGTGTCATAGGTTTTGGATACTGGCCTGTTTCAAGCTTTCCATTAAAATGTATCGCTTCTCTTTTAGATCTTAATGGATGATCATCAGGCAAGAATCGTCGATGTCGAAGATAAATATTTTTGTTGAGATTCTTACTATAGATTGATCTCAACCAATCACCACAATATGGACAAGCTTTATAACCCTTAGTAGATATTCCTGCATCATGGAAAAGGATAAAAATATAATTAGATTAAATCATATTTATTTACATGCATATTGAATAAAAAAATTACATCAATACCTGAACAAACGCAATATCCAGGAAAATCGTGAATAGTCCAAGCCACAATACCACGAATCGTAATATGTCTTTCATTGATGCTTTTCGATATATCAATGACATTAATACCTCTCCATAACTCTTGAAGATCGTCAATGAGAGGAGCAAGATATACATTCATATCTTTAACTTGTCTTTTGCCTGGGATTAAAAGTGAAAGCATTAAATGTTCCTTTTTAATGCTAAGATATGGCGGAAGATTGTAGTTTATGACTACCACTGGCCATGTTGACCATTTACTGGTTTTCATGGAGAATGGATTAACCCCATATAATGCAACTCCTAACTTTAGATTCTGTGGATTTTGTGCAAATTCAGGCCATGTAGAATCAATATGCTGAAAAGCAACACTATCATGAGGAATTCTGATTATTCCATCAGTACTTTTGTGATCATGTCCCCAAGTCAAAAGCTTTGATAATTCGGGGCTTTGAAACATATGTCTAATCCGTGGAGCCAATGGAAAATGTCTCAATACCTTATTCGGGATTTTACCTTCTTCACCCTTATATCGAGGAGATTGACATTTGGGACATGTCAAAGAGTCTGCATATTCACCTCTATATAAAATACAATCGTTAGGACATGCATGTATACATTGATAATCTATACCAAGATTGTTGATTATCTTCTTCATTTCATCATGTGAGGTAGGAAGAATATTTTGACTTGGTAAAAACTTTTCAGATAATAACCTGTAAGTTTATCAAAAAAAGATATATTAAAAAAGGTAAATAAATATACATACATATATACATGCAGGTTTTTATTCTTACTTTAGATAAGGTAAGAACAAGAACTTGAATTGAATAGATACTTTTTGTCTGCGCATCTTTTAAAACTATTAATGCATCTTTCAAAATATTTACGCAAAACAATCGTATCCTGTCAATTCACACATATGTTCATATAATGGTGACCTGGATGAATCGCATGCACAGAGGTTAGTCAAGATAGAGCAGGATTTCTCGGGTATGCAGTAAACCTCTTGCATGTCAATGATGAGCATCTGAACTTTAGGATACAAAGTGGACTACTCCATTATAATCAGATTGCTGTCTCTTGAGTAACCTCTGTGCATGCGACTCATCCATGTCACCATTGCGAATATTTGGAAAGATGCATTAATAGTTTTAAAAGATGCGCGGACAAAAAGTTTCCATTCAATTCAAGTTCTTGTTCTTATAACCTTATCTAAAGTAAGAATAAAAACCTACATGTATTTATATATGTATATATGTTTATGCATATATATATATATATATATATATAAATAGATAGAAAATTGAAATTTATACCTTAATAGTGTCGAAACAGATACATTACTCCATCCAAAACGATTTTGAAGGTTTAGAATAAGTAAGCTCACATTTAGTCGTGTCAAATGACTTCCTTCATATACATGCTTTAGACATTCCTCTCGAAGATATTTCTCATTTTTAGAAATAGCCATGCTCTCACTGTCATTTTGATACCAATCCTCAATAAAATCTGCCATGCCATCATCTTCATCATTGTCACACAAATCTTGTACTTTATCATCTTTTGAATATAGATATTTCAACTTTGCATATTGCACAGGCTTAGTTTTGTGTAGCCTCCTCATGGAAGCTTCTGATAAATGAGGTCTTATTGGTAATTGTGAATGTTGTGGACGAATATCATCAACATCATACGTTGGAATCTACACATATAAATAAAACTCATTAGTATTCCATAAATGAATAAAAATTAAACTTCAAATATAAAATTAAGTATATAACTTATTAAATATGGATAGAAAATTTTTATTCTCTCTAGCTAAAAGGTGCTCTTGGAGGTCTACGCCATCCATAATTCACTAATAGTTCATCACCAGCATGTAATGTAGTAATAGCATTGACAACTATGTATCTTGATACATCTCTACTCATGTATGGTGATTCATGACTATTTTCACGCTCCTCAAATGTGCAATTAGTCCTTGAACTATTATGTAACCCTCGACTACTATTTATTAAACCTGCTATATTTCCATGTGTGTAAGGTCTTCCATCAATATATAATCTTTCATTTTCTGCATGTAAAATCCTTGTACTAGTAAGAGATGTTGCGTTCAAGCATATTCCATAAGTACTCATGCTTTGAACATAACGTGAAAGTCAATGCCAATCTCCCCATCCATATATAGGACCACAAAATGACATAAGAGTGACTTCAGAGTTCGGAGGCACATACAAATCCTCTACAATAAAGAGACCACGACCAGCATTAGTAATAGTGGATGGAGCAATCATATAGCGATTACCCCAAAAGTTGAAAACCTCTCCATCTAAAGGAAGTGGTCCTCTATTCCATCCTCCATATCTTCTTCTATCATATGTTTGTACTAAAGAACGATCATGAGCTGGCAATGGATAATCTCCAGCCGTTTCATTCTCTAAACCAGGAGGTAGAGGATTTCTAGAAACCTCTGCTTGTAATTGATGAACAGCAAGTCCATGACGTCTACGAGGTATATTAACATTATGAGAAAAATCATCATCATCATCATCGAGCAAGTATTCCTGTATATCAATAATAATTTGATTTTATACATGGTTTTTAAATAAAAAAATGACATTAATATATATAGAAAATACATACCCAAGCATTATCACGTTGACTAGGTGATGGTGCATGCTCAAAAGTACCATACTCTGCCTCATGTTGAATACATTCCAATCGTGGTCTTCGATACGTGCCATAACAAGAGTTACACCAACATATAATATGCTCTTGATAGTAAAATTCATCAAAATTCCTATCGGAGGACACATGTGAAGTCGTTGCATGGGTAGGAGGTGGTGGAGTACCCTCTGATTGATCAGAATCTACACATCATAAGAAACATAAAAAATATATATAAGTTATGTATCCATCAAATATAGTTAAAATTAAATATTTCATATACTTACAGTATAAAGTCGTTGCACGATGAGCAGACGGTGGTGGAGTTCCATCTGATTGATCAGAATCTACATCATAAGAAACATAAAAAAAATATATAAGTTATGTATCCATCAAATATAGTTAAAATTAAATATTTCATATACTTACAGTATAAAGTCGTTGCACGATGAGGAGACGGTGGTGGAGTTCCATGTGATTGATCAGAATCTACAAATAATGGTATTTGATATTAATAATTTGATTATCTACATAAATAAAAAATTCACATATACATATTTACACATACACACATATTCACATATACACATTTATACATACACACATATTCACATATACACAACACATATTATTGTGGGATAAATGCATGTATTTTGTATGAATGAGTGTATATGCATGCATGTGTGTGTACGTATATATGTGGATATGTATATGTGTGTTTATGTTATATGTATGTATATGTGTATATATATACATATATGCATGCGTATATGTTTGCATGTATATGTGTATGTGGGTATGTGTATGTGTATGTGTATGTGTATATGTGTGTATATATGTGTATGTATTCTGACTTTTTTTTCTGTTTGAGATTAAATTAACAGGAGATATTGTATGGTCGAAAAAAATAAGAGGCGAGCTAACATACCACCTGAGTCGTGGCAGTTTTTTCGTAGACAGCTACGTCTTCAGGAGTCATTTCCTCAGCAGAAGGTACACAAATTAATAGTTTATATTTATAATTTTTAGATATTTTAGTAATTTTTTAATTTAATTTATGTATTTTTTTCCTTAAATAAACAGGCTGCTGCAAAGAAGAGAGTGGAGTCGGGCCACACATCGCACTTAGGCCAAATGGGCCATAATGGTTTTGTAGCTACGTTTGTAAGTATATGTGTTCTTGTGAGTATATTTTTTATTTTAGTTAAAATGCAACTAATGTTTTTTATTTGTTTCATTGCAGCGAAAGGATTATGGCCGATATCCTACAAAACACGAGATCGAGTATGCTACACATTTTGGATATCGGCGTTTGAGCGAGTATATACAAGATCATCCTGATGCCTTTGTGAGTATTTTTAAATTTTATATAATTATTTTGTTGTTATGAATGTTTTAATTATTTTATTGATTTATGTTTGTTATATGTAATACATGAGTATTATGGGGAGACAAATATGGATGAGGTGGAGAGACAGACACAGGAGGGACGATCTCGATCGTCACAGGGTGATCATGAGGATGAGGATGAGGAAGATCAGGATGATCATGATATTGCTGATGATGATGATGATCATGATGATGATGATTAGGATTTTAGTTGATTATGACATTGGATTATATGTATTTACATTGATATATATATATATATTTATCTATATATTTTTCATTTCAGTCATGTGTGTATGTGTGTGTATGTGTGTGTATGTGCATGTATATGTGTATATGTGCATGTGTATGTGTGCGTATATGTATGTATATGCATGTGCATGTATAAGTGTATATGTATGTATCAATATGTGCATGTTCTTGTGTATGTGTGTGTATATGTATAACTCTATGTGTATGTGTGTCTATGTGCATGTATATATGTATATGTAGGTATATGCATGTGTGTGTGCTTCTTCATCATGTATAAGTGTATGAGTGCATATCAATAAGTGTGAGTATGGTATGTAATGAAAATAACACATTTCAAATGATCTACAAATAATAGAAATTGTACTTACAATTGTGATCCATAGTTTTTTGCTTGGTTAGCTTCTTGAATAACCTGCAATAAAGAGAGAGAGAAGAGAGAGAGAGAGAGAGAGAGAGAGAGAGAGAGAGAGAGAGAGAGATTTAGAGAGAGAGAGAGATCTAGAGAGAGAGAGTGAGATCTAGAGAGAGAGAGAGAAAATTCAAAGAGAGAAAGATGTAGAAAGAGAGAAACAAAGATAGAGGGAGACAATAACAGAGAGCTTAAGCAAAACAACAATTTTGCATATACTTGCTTCAGCTCGTAAGAGCAGCGCAATTGCGAACGTTGGAGAGCTCTTCGATCGGATGCGTGAAAATACCGATTGCAGAGCCTCCAACGTTTTAATTTTTGTCCGTCAACAGATCGTCGTATAAGCGATGCAACGCGTCGTCGTATAAGCGATATTTGCTTAGCGTCGCGTATACGACGGTCTGCACCGTCGCTTATACGACGGTGTGGACCATCGCTTATGCGACGCAAAAAATCGTCGCTTAAGCGACGCCTTTGACAAGCGTCGTTTAAGCGACGTTAGGCGGAAGCGTCGCAAAAAGATCGCAAATACCGTCGTTTTTTGCGTCGTATAATCGACGGTCCGCGCTCGACGGTAATTCCGACGCAAGTTGCAATTTTATAGCGACGAAATTCTGTCGCGTTAACCGTCGCTACACGCCCGTATTCCTTGTAGTGAATATACCATGGTCCTCAATTGTGCATTAATCAATCCTTCTTTGAACTAATTCTAGTCTAGGAGAATTATCCTATGAATCCTTCCAAAAACCATTCTATGTCTATAAACATCTCCTTTCTCAATGGTAAAAACCATGTCAAGGCTACACTTGACAAAGTTAATCCAAAGGCTTCAAATTGTGTTTTGTAATCTTGTATTTCCTCTACCGTTAGGATTTCTTTGTATTCACCCACATGGTTAATATAAACTATACATTAAAAACACCACATGTGGTTCAATGATATCTCACTCTTGAATGAAAGCATCATTGAATGCCACTAAGGCTCTAGCTTTGCATATAATGACTTGACATGATATGTGATCCTTTTCTTGGTATGGACCTTTTGAGACCCACTTTGGTTCTATGTATTTGTGTTTTTATCCTCATTTTTTTTTATATAGAGAACTTTCCCCTTGATCTTCATCTTCTTTTGTGTAACGATTTCTAGGCGCATGCATTGCCTTAGGCATGATCAACCTAAAACAAGGATACACATGAGTCTTCTTTGCTTAAAGGAAATTAAAGGACAAACAAAAAGAAAATGTAGGAGCAGATAAAAGACAAGACAAACAAAAATGATTAGGGTGATCCAAGGTTTTTTGATTGCCCTAGTGGCTTGACTTCACTAAGTTCCAAGAAACAACTTGCTTAGTGACTACACAAACGATAAGACTTTCAAATAGAGAATTAGCTTCAGAGGGAAGAAATATATGAAAATTGAAAAGGTTGAAGGAGATAAGACACACAACTAAGGCAAGCAATTAGAGACATTCGAGGTTCTCCAATTGCCCTTTTTGATTGAATTGGTCATGTCCAAAAAAAGCAAGCCTCTTACTGACATAACAAAGGATTGGACTTTCAAACATGGAATAAGCTTCATGTAAAGGGTCTGAAGGAAGAAATTTATCAAAATGACAAAGGTAGGAGGAGATAAAAGGCATGACCAATTTAACATATTAGGGCCATTTGGGGTCCTCTGATTGGTATAGCTTCTTGAGTTGTTCATATCTTGTTTCTCTTCCAAACAAGTGGGCAATGTGTAGTTCAAAACATAAATCAATGAGAAGAAATTCTAAACACTCAAGAAAAGCAAGTATAGACCAATTGATTTTTCAATGGACATCTCCAATTCAAGTGATTAGGATCATGGAAAGTTCTTTGATGAACCTAATCTCTTGTATAGGTTATGTCCATAGAAGCACGTAAACTTAGTATTGTTTTGAATGAATGATTGATATTTTCCTATAGAAAGAGACATTTCAATAGGGACACATTGCATATCTCACCTTGCATAAATGAGAGATTTGAGGATGATCTTTTTAGAAGAGAGTGTTGAAAACCTTGGATGGGAGGAACATGTTGAAGACTTGAGAGAGCATAGAGAAAATTTCCATAAATGAAGTGAGAAGCTTATATAAGCTCTCTTGGAAAGATGTCCATCAAAGCCACATGACACGTTTTGATTGAACCACATCATCTAACCATTTGATATATTGGCACATGAAAATTTTTCATCGGTCCACATCATTTGACCATTTTGAATCTAGAGATATAGGGTGACATGTATTATTATTTCATTCAGTGATGTCATTTGATTGTTGGAAACCTTGAGGTACAATGGCATCTAACATTTTCTTAGTGGTCCATGTGGATTCTCCAATGTATAGTTCCCCTATAAATATCGATTGTGTTTGCTTTTGTCCATTTTCTACCTTCATGATTTTTCTCTACCCATATTCTACAGTTGGCTTGTATTTTATAAACGATGAGTTCAAGTGAAAGCACATATTTGGCCACATTTGATTGGCCCTATTCACTTGCATCAATCATCCATTGGATCCTTAGCTTAATACATGAAAAAGTGATTGAGATGGAGCAAAAGAGTTCTATACTCATATTTGCTCCATATGAAAAACCTACAGACTTCATGTTCTAGGATGGTCTAGCAGTTAATTACTTTCCAAATGCTATCAAGGCAAGCAATCATACATTAGATTTTTGAGCCCTTTGTAGGTAATTGTAATCTGTTTCCAAAATAATAGCAGCATGATTATCTATGGATTATTAACAGATAGGGAGTGTCAGCCTCTCGCAAAAAATATATTAATCCAAGCATCTTTCAAAAAGATACTTTGTTCAAAAAAAAAGTCTACAAAGGCATCCCCTATGATGGGTGGATGTATTTTTTCCTACACCATGAAGGTGGGTGTTGTCTGCTTCAATTCAATGTTCAAATATAGTTTTGGCTTGATCATATATGAAATGAAACAATTGAACATAAGGTTGAAGGTAATGAAAACATCATTAAAGGTTTGTGTTGAGAACACCTCAAATATTAATATAAATGAAATTGTTGAAGAGATCAACTTTGAATCATTGTCAAAAGAGGTAAAATGTTCTGATGTGGAAACTTTCGAAGTAGAGATAACCATAAGAGAGCCTAGAAATGATGTAATTATCTTAGAAAAATCACTTCTCTTACCTTATCTTGTGCTTCTCAAATGATTCATTTCAAGATTCTTCCATATGCTATAATCCAAATGTGTGTTCATTAGTGCAATACTAGTTCTTTCCATCTTTTGATGTTTTTGAATTCGAGCTTCATTAAGTTTCATTACTACTCTCTTATGATCATATCATTCATTTTCGTTTATACCATATTATTGAATCATCTATGTTTAAAGTCTCCCAATATCTATCCATATATTGTAAAATGCATTGTAAGAGAAATGCAAAGTTTTCTTTTTGTCCTACATGATCAAATCTAACTAACCTAAAGATCTTTTGTTTACTATATTTAAGAAATTGATACCATACTTTTTAAACTTCAGATGGATCTAATATCAATTCCATTTTCTTTACTAGTTTTTGAAAAATGAACATCTTAAGCATGCATTCTCCTCCAACATTACCAATTTTAAAACATCATGCGGTGTTAGAGAGATTTACTCTCCTTACTCTTCTTACTAAAGCATGATCTTTGACGAAAAGAATAATCAAACTTCTATTTGAAGGATGATCATATTATATTCGAGCAAATTTGATGGATTGGCATGATATTTTCTTGACATATAGTGTTTCTTTGCGGATGTCAGTGAATCTTACAAATAGAAGATTTTTATCGCCGATTCAATGGTCATTGAGAAAGACATAATTGATTGTCCATGTGAACCTTGTTGTATGAACATTTAGTTTGTAAAGAAGACAAAAAAAACTCAAAACAAAACGTATGGCGAAAAGTTTTTTTACGGGCAGATTTGTTTTCAACTCTAACTTTAGAGTTCTGATCTCAAGTGAAAGGGCGCATGCATGAAGAAAAGTGGGAGTTCGGAGCATGCAGACGAAAGGTGGAAGCTGCGGAATGCTTGGAGGATGAGTTCCACATAAAAAAAGGGGGAGCTGGAGCGTATAGGATGGGGAGGAATCGAGGTTTTTCTCTGGCGATTTTGACATGCGCATGTTCTGTCCAGAAAGGAGATACTAGATTGATTCTGCACGACGAAGACTCTAGAGCTCACAGAGTCAAGTGATAGCCTAAGCTGCTGACAGAGGAAAGAATCTAGCTCTCTACCTTGTCGTAGGGGAGGTCTGCATTGAAGAGATCTAGCGCAATCTGAATCCGGAAAGACAGAGATTATTACTGCTTGGAATGCGATTACTGGTAATATAAATCTATGTTAAACTATCCGCACAGACATGACTGCAGAAGATATATGGACTGACCGAAGAGTCGGAGCTCATGCATATATTCGACGTTACAAGACGATGAGTAGTAGTAGCATTCTTATTTTTGATGGGCTTCTAATCTTCTATGGGCAAGAACATCAAGACAAAAAGGAGGAAGCGACGAGTATGACGAAAAGAGGAAAAGTTTTCACTATTGATCTGTAACAATGATGTGGAAAGCTGCTCTGTTGAAGGGGCCTATGTGCGTGATGTTTCTTTCGTATCTGCTAGCTGACGACTCAGAGTTTCATGGAGTATGTCACTTTTTCAAGTTTCATCAGAAGTTTTGAGCAACTTCAAATGCAAAAGAAGGTTTTTTTCGAATATGATTATGTCAAATTTTGTATAAGTTGTGAATTTTTTTTCTCTTAACGATGATGCGATAGAATAAACGATTCATTCACTGTGAGAAAGTGAGGGCAGATTAGCACAGCATTATGTTTTGTATCACAAATGATTTTTTCCGGTGAAGGTTTGTCCGTCCTTTGAATGTCTTGATCTAAAAAATAGAGTTAAGGTTTTGCAGATATAAACAGCAATCTCTAATCACGCGTTTTGATATACTGATTTTATGAGTTCGATTTCATATTAATATATGGTGATAACAATCTTCATGCATAGAGAATAAGTGCAGGAACAAGGTTTCGAGTCAGAAATGTGACTGCGTCACAATTTATGAATCATACAACATGGGAACTGAACTGAACTGTTGCTGAACTGACTTTGTGTAGATTTCATCAAATAGAAGCAAGCTAACCACTTTTCTTTCACATAGAGACCATGTATTGAATTAAAAGTCAGTTAAATAGAAAATGTTGCCAGACATTATAGAGCGTCGCCATCAACGTATAATCCTTATACCTTTCATGTGTTTCAAGTCCCAGCAAGAACCTGTTTCATTAACGTGCTACTGGTCATGATGCAGATTCTCTGAGCGTTATTGAAAACCAAAATTTGATTTTATACAGTCTCGTCAAGATAGACTTTATTCTCTCATCAACATAGACTTTATTCTGATTCCATTAACATGTAAAAAGAAAAGTTTGAAATTTCATAAACTGTTGTAAAGCACATTTCGAATTCAATTGACACAGCATTATTAATGGTGTTTTATTCTATATATAATATAGGAAAAAATGAAGTTTTACTTTATGTATGTATGCCTTGAACGTATTTGGTCCACCAGCCGTCACCATTCGCTCTTTTCACTCCCACATTTTTGAACCCGACGTGAACAATGGCATTGCGACTCAGGATCACCCGACGGGAAACAAATTCGAGGTATTTATACTTGAATTCTCCTTGCTTGCACATAGTTAAACGAAAATGACATCTAATGTAGAACACCTTCTTCATGCTATGGAATCACGATTAGTTTCCTCTATAGATTTAAAGCTTAATTCTAAGTTTGAGTCCTTAGACTCGTTTCTTTCAATCTTAACTATAGTAGTATCTGATTTTAATGCAACTCTTAAATCAATAGATACTCAATTTGATCACGAGTTTAGGAATTTAGAAGGAATTGTGCATTATGATCTTTCAGATTTAAATGAAAATATAGAAACATTAGCAAATCATGTAAAAGAAATTTCATCATTCAAAACTATTGGTCATGACATTGCAAGTTTAAAAAAGACCATTGAAAGGTTAAACAATCAATTACAAGAAAGTGCGACATGTGAATGCAAAGATAAATATCAAGTAGGAGTTCAAAGTAGATCTATGTATTCTATTGACCAAAACCCTTTACCCGATCATAGAAGAGTCACTCCTAGGCCTTTACATCAAAGACCTGTGAAGAGAGATGGTGGATGCAATCCAAAGATGAGTAGGTGCCGCTACAACCAGCTTCACACCAGCCAACTGAGACTTCAGAGTTGATTAGTAGACCCTTTGAGCTTCCTAAATCCACCAAAATATCAGCCAAGTACTTTGGAACATGTATCCCAAAAGTTTAAGTCAAGACAGGCTAGTTGCAAAATGACTAGCTCCCAAAACTTGCTATTTTTGGACATACACCTGCTGGAAAAAATGAACAGTGCTCTCAACCTGGAAGGAATTAGAAAAATTCCTTTTGGGCATAGCAAATAGGCTTAGCAAGCTTCCTATTCCAAGTTAAAACACTTCAAATGATGGACTGAGCACTGAGAACAAGTTTCATCAAGTTCTGGAACATTCCCACAATTCTCGGGGCTCTGCAGAGATAGACTAGTAAGCAGTAAAATGCAGATATCTCCAAAAGTATAAATCCAATGACCTTGAAAATTTATAAGTAGAAACTAGAAAGTGAGAGCTATCCAACGCACTTTAAAACACTGAAAAAGGTTCAGTAAATCTCGAGATATGACCTTCTGAAGTTACTGCTCTGAGTGAGTATAGCAGAGAACAAAACAGAGAGGTAGATGATAATAAATGTATAGATTCACATATGATTACAACCACATTGGCAATGAATCTTTGCACAATGGGAGTAGAATGATAGAGCTATGGAGTAAGCTCTTCAATCTCTACAAAATGACATGAAGTGGTCACGTACAAGGCTTGCTAATCGCCTCTTCCTTCTTGCTCCTTTTATAGCAATTCTTGGAGGGAGTTTTGAATTCGAATTCGAATGGCTCCACCTAAAAGTGATCCCCAAAGTTAGGAGAGATTCCCTCAGCTCAAAAATTCGTGATTTTGGTAGTTGGAGCCACGAATTTGCTTTTACATCATGGATGAGGTAAGCCATCCTTTTACTTTTTTCTTTTTCCATTTACAAGCGATAAAATGTACTCTTTTACAAGAGGTGTTCACATGACTACTCATGTGACTTACAAATGAGGATAATATCAAGCATATCAAGCATGTAGGCTTGGGCAAAATGCACCAACAGCTCCCCCTCAAGCCTAACATGCTTGGCCTCCAAATAAGTCTTCAATTGTCCTTGATTTCCTGCAAGCCAATCATCAACTTGAATCTACTTAACTTCGTACCATCAAGAGCTTTCGTCAACATGTCTGCACATTGCATATCTGTAGAGACATAGGATAGTTGAATATCCTTGCTCAATAGCTTCTCCCTTACATAATGGTAGTGGACTTCAATATGCTTGGTTCTAGCATGGTATACCGGATTAGCTGCTAGATGTAGTGAGCTTGTGTTGTCACCAAAAATGTGAGGTGTTGAAGAATGAAGTCCAAGATCTGTGTACAAAGATTTTAACCACATGATTTCTTGAGTTGCATTAGCCAAACCTCTATATTCAGCTTCAGTAGAAGATAATGCCACGGTTGGTTGCTTCTTCGATGACCAAGAAATGATTTTTGAACCTGCAAATGATATATACCCTGATGTGCTTCTTCTATCATCTTTAGATCCGGCCCAATCTGCATCTGAGTAGACCTTTAGCTCAATATCTGAAGTATATGAATAGAACAAACCTTCATTCATGGTCCCCTTTAGGTACTTGAGGACTCGCTTGGCCGCTTCCATATGTGGTCTTCTCGGCTTATGCATAAACTGACTCAATATGCTAACACTATAGCATATATCCACCCTTGTGAGTGTTGCATAGTTCAAACTTCCAACCAAGCTTTGATAGCTTGTGATGTCTTCAATTGGCTCTCCTTCATAAGCACTAAGCTTATGATTTTGCTCCAAAGGTGTACCTGCACACTTGGTATTTTCCATCTTGAACTTGACGAGCATGTCATGGACATACTTCCTTTGTGTGATGTATATACCTGAATCTGTGTAGATCAACTCCAATCCAAGAAAATAAGTGAGTGGTCCGAGGTCACTTATTTTGAACTCCTCCTTCATTTGACTCTTTACCTGTTTGATTCCTTCAAGATCATTGCCTGTGATAATAATATCATCAACATACACACATAAATAGATCACTTCAGATCCATTCCTCTTTATGAACAAAGAGTTATCCGCCTTGCTAGCTTTGAATCCTTGGTCCTGCAAATAAGTAACCAATCTGAAATTCCAAGCTCTTGGAGCTTGCTTCAATCCATACAAAGCTTTCTTTAGTTTGCATACATAGTTAGGATGATGTGCATCCTCATATCCAGGAGGTTGTGCCATATACACTTCCTCAGAAATCCATCCATTCAAGAAAGCATTCTTTACATCAAGTTGATAAAGATTCCAATTTCTAGATGCAGCAAGACTTATGAGAACCCTAATTGTAGGCATTTTTGCAACAGGAGAGAAAGTCTCCTCATAATCAATACCATGGGTTTGAGCAAACCCTTTAGCAACTAACCTTGCTTTGTGTCTATTTATACTTCCATATGGATTCCTCTTGATTTTGTATATCCATCGAGATCCGATTATCTTCATAGATGGCTTGTTAGGTACAAGCTCCCAAGTGTCATTCTCCTTCAAGGCTTCCATTTCTTCATCCATTGCATCTCTCCAAGCTTTCTTGCTTTGTGCTTCTTCAAATGTGGTAGGTTCTTCATTGGTTGAATCCTTTGCAATGTAGATTGAGTGCTTGGTGACCAAAGAAGTATCATAACCAAACCTCTCTGGTTTCTTCTTCTCCCTCGAAGACCTTCTAAGTGGTTGATGTGAGCTCTCGGGTCCATATGTAGCATCCTGCATCTTTGCTTTACCTTTGTTCTTCCATAGCTTTAGTCTTTCCAAGTCTTCTAGGTCAATCTCCGAATCACTTTCTTCAATCTGCTTTGGCTCCTTTGGTTGAAGTGATGGAAAATCTTCATCCAAGTCATATGGCAGCTTCACTTTCCTGTCATCATCAAACCATGATTTGTTTTCATCAAAAATTACATCTCTACTCACAGAAAATCCTTTATTGGTTGGATTGTACAATCTATATCCTTTTTGGTTTTGATCATAACCAATGAATACACACTTCTGTGCCTTGGGATCCAATTTCCCTCTTACTTGAGAAGGAATGTGAGCATAGGCTAAGCATCCAAAGATTTTACAATGCTCTAGACTAGGTCTTCTTCCATTCCACACTTCATATGGAGTGGTTCCATCTAGTGACTTAGATGGAAGTCTATTTATGAGATATGTGGCTGTCGACACAGCCTCTGCCCATAGGTAGTTCGGCAATCCCTTTTCGTTTAGCATGGACCTTGCAGCTTCGACGATAGCTCTATTCCTCCTCTCTGCTACACCATTGAGTTCGGGTGTATACCTTGTAGTGACTTCCCTTTTAATGCCTCTTTCATGCAAGAAGGCATCAAATTCAAAAGAGAAGTATTCTCCTCCACCATCTGATCTGAGTCGTTTCAAAGTCCTACCTGTTTGGTTTTCAACAAGAGCAATATACTTCTTAAAGCAATTAAACACTTCATCCTTGTGCTTCATGAAAAACAGAATGGTCCACCTGCTACAATCATCTATGAAAGACACATAATATCTTGAGCCTGATATAGATGGCTCCTTACTTGGACCCCACACATCCGTGTGCACTAGATCCAAAGGATTTTGATACATATATCCTTTCTTATTGAAAGGTTGTCTATGAGCCTTGCCGAGTTGACAAGCTTCACACTTATAAATCATGTGTTGCCTTGTGATATTAGGCAAACCAAGTACACTTTGGTCCCTGCAAATCTGTTTGAGTGTCCTCTCACCAATGTGAGCAAGCCTTTTGTGCCATATCTCCAACTCTGTTAGAGTTTGAGATCCATAGCTAAACAAAGCTATGTTCTTTGTATCTTCCACTTCAAAAGTGAAAAGCCTTCCTGTCTTTTCTCCTTTGGCAATCCTTCGAAAGCCTTGCCTTGGGTCTTCAACATATGCTCCAAATCGATTGAATCTAACCTGCAATCCTTTTTCAACAATCTGTCCAACACTTATTAAATTTTTGGTAATTGTAGGGACATACAAGACTTTGCTTAAGAGGTTCATATTCCCATCTGATGTCTTCACATTACCTATCTTCTCCACTGAGTGCTTTGTGTCATCTCCTGTCTGCACTTCATGCTTGTTATGAGGATCTTCCAAATCAGAAAGTAAAGCCACATTTCCTGCTACATGGTTCGAGCATCCCGAATCAATGTAAAATATGTGATCATCATCCTTACCCTTCTTCGTTGATAGATTCATAATCAATAATGAATCTTCTTGACTTTGGTCCTCTGCATAGTTATTGTAATCTCTTCTTCCTCTATGGCCACTTTGATAGTTGTTGTTGTTGTTGTAATTGTTGTTGTAGTAGTTGTTGTTGTAGCCTCCATTGTACCTGCCTCTATTTGATCCATAGCCACCTCTATTGAATCCTCTTCCTCTTGAGTTCCTCGGGTTCCTGAAACATTCTTCAGTAGTATGGTTAGATAAGCCACATATGTTGCAAGGTTGAGATGATTGGAATCTCCCCCTACCTTGCTTTCCACTTCTGCCTCTTCCTCTAGCTCGTCCTCTACCTGCAAAGTTTGCTTGGAAAGAGCTTCCTTCATCTTCATTCTTTCTATTCTTTGACTTGTCCTTGACCTTAGCTTTATCAGAATATAAGGCAGAAGTTTGATTACCTCTTGAGGACTCACCACCTTTGCTAATCTTTGCTTCATGAGTGAAGAGTTGGCTCATGAGTGTGTTGAGGTCGGGTACATGCATATCCATGTATAAATCCATGGCTGTTGTGAATGACTCCCACTTGTCGTCTGCTTTGATTCCATTCATGATTTGTCTTATGATTTGCTCCTCTTCAATTATCTCTCCAATGCTTCCAAGTTGGTCGGAAATCTCCTTCATCTTTGTGACATAATCAGTCACATTTTGCTTCGGGCTTTTCTTCATTGTTGTGAACTCCATCCACAATTGGTTCTTCCTTGCTCGAGTGTTGGAAGAGAAGAAAGAAGCAAGTGCATTCCAGGTTTCTCTTGATGTCTTGCATCCCTTGACATGAGGTAAAAGAAAATCAGAGATTGAGTTTAGAATATAGGACCTTGCAAGTGCATCCTTCGAACACCAATTCGAAAGTCCTTCCACTTCTTCATGTGATGGTTGCCCTTTGTTCCTCATGGTTGGCATTGCTTCATCTCCGGATATGAATCCATATAGATTCCTCCCTTGAAGGTAAGCCTCCATCCTTAGAGACCATGCCGGATAGTTGTTTCGATCCAATTTGTCAATTGTTGATGGAAATCCATCTCCCATGTTGCTTGACTATGCTCTGATACCACTGTGAAGAGAGATGGTGGATGCAATCCAAAGATGAGTAGGTGCCGCTACAACCAGCTTCACACCAGCCAACTGAGACTTCAGAGTTGATTAGTAGACCCTTTGAGCTTCTTAAATCCACCAAAATATCAGCCAAGTACTTTGGAACATGTATCCCAAAAGTTTAAGTCAAGACAGGCTAGTTGCGAAATGACTAGCTCCCAAAACTTGCTATTTTTGGACATACACCTGCTGGAAAAAATGAACAGTGCTCTCAACCTGGAAGGAATTAGAAAAATTCCTTTTGGGCATAGAAAATAGACTTAGCAAGCTTCCTATTCCAAGTTAAAACACTTCAAATGATGGACTGAGCACTGAGAACAAGTTTCATCAAGTTCTGGAACATTCCCACATTTCTCGGGGCTCTGCAGAGATAGACTAGTAAGCAGTAAAATGCAGATATCTCCAAAAGTATAAATCCAATGACCTTGAAACTTTATAAGTACAAACTAGACAGTGAGAGCTATCAAACGCATTTTAAAACACTGAAAAAGGTTCAGTAAAACTCGCGATATGACCTTCTGAAGTTACTGCTCTGAGTGAGTATAGCAGAGAACAAAACAGAGAGGTAGATGATAATAAATGTATAGATTCACATATGATTACAACCACATTGGCAATGAATCTTTGCACAATGGGAGTAGAATGATAGAGCTATGGAGTAAGCTCTTCAATCTCTACAAAATGACATGAAGTGGTCACGTACAAGGCTTGCTAATCGCCTCTTCCTTCTTGCTCCTTTTATAGCAATTCTTGGAGGGAGTTTTGAATTCGAATTCGAATGGCTCCACCTAAAAGTGATCCCCAAAGTTAGGAGAGATTCCCTCAGCTCAAAAATTCGTGATTTTGGTAGTTGGAGCCACGAATTTGCTTTTACATCATGGATGAGGTAAGCCATCCTTTTACTTTTTTCTTTTTCCATTTACAAGAGATAAAATGTACTCTTTTACAAGAGGTGTTCACATGACTACTCATGTGACTTACAAATGAGGATAATATCAAGCATATCAAGCATGTAGGATTGGGCAAAATGCACCAACAAGACCAAATAGAACCGTTAGATGCTTCTCGTGTGACCAACTAGGCCATAAATATGGGAATTGTTTTGCTTATGAGAAAGCATGTAGACAACAATTGATATTAGAAAATGAACAGAAAATATGTGAATATCAAACACAACTACCTGTGAGATTAAACTTAGGTAGACGAGGGATGAGAGAGTACTTTGACCAAACAAAATTTAGTCCTAAAACCAAACTTCAAAAATAATGGAAACCTAAGAGTCATAATGAGAAAAGCAATCTATCTCAATTACATTTTATGAACACCAAGATTGTGACTAAATGTGAATGGTTGGACAATGATCAAAACTTTCTTAAACCTAAATCTATGAGTAACATTGATATTCAAACTACATTTAAGGATCAAGATACATTGAAAAAGATTAAGAACGAAGAA
Organism: Ceratopteris richardii; assembly: GCA_020310875.1. Lineage (NCBI taxonomy): Eukaryota > Viridiplantae > Streptophyta > Polypodiopsida > Polypodiales > Pteridaceae > Ceratopteris > Ceratopteris richardii. The sequence goes on along the minus strand of CM035425.1, from coordinate 107,165,648 downwards.
GATGTAAGGATAAAAGATGATGAAAATAAACAATCAATTGATGGAAATAAAGACATACATGCGGTTAAAACAGAACCTAAAGTCATAGAAAATGACAATAAATGTGACCAAAATGAAAATGATGAAAGAATAGTACAAACATCTGAATATGAAAATCTTCAAATTCAATTAGAACATGACAAGAATATAGAAAAATGGGTACAAGAAGCCATATGCAAGATTGAAAATAATACCAAAAACTCATGTAAAGTTAAGAAAAAGGAGAAGAATTTAAGAGAATAGTTTGATTGGGATGGAATTGTTTATTGAAGATAAATCTTCAATTTTTGTTATCGCTTGCTCTATATATGCCTGTTTTCCTAAAGTTGAGAAACATATACCTAAATTATTTTGTTTTATGAAGTTTTTATGCTTGGAAAAGCTAGTTTAAAGCTTATGATAAAGTTTTACATTATGATTTGCTTAACCAAAAGAATACTAAAATATGAAAACACAGTTTGTTGATTACAAATTAAACTAAAACATGTTTGAAATTATATGCACAATATGCTTGCAAATAAGTTTGATCAATATGCTTGTCATTTCCTAAACTTATGATGAACTTATAATTTTCTTTCTTTCACAAATAGGAAGAAATGTATTATGATGAACAATTATGAAGAACATTATTATAATGAAATGATGCATATTTTGAACAAACTGATTTTTGTTTACAATAATTATGATGGTATACTTTTAAAAGAAAGAAATATACATGATATAAATATGATCATGATAAATATGAAGAACATGAAAATATGATACAATATGATGATGATTATATTGACATACCATATGATGAGGAAGAGGTACTTTCATAATCCAGATATGAATTTTTCATTCATATCAAAATATGATGCTCATTTATAAAGATATAAGTCAAAAATACTATGAACATTATGATTTTTCCTAAAATTTATGAACTTCGTTACATAGGTTGAAAAACTTAATGTAAAATTTATGAACTTTGTTACAAAGGTTGAAAAACCTAATGTGAAACTTATGAATTTTGTTTCATGGTTTGAAAAACCTATTGTAAAAATTAAGAATGCATTATTTATGACAATTATAACCACTACGACTTTCTTATGATAAAATTTGTGACATGATGAAGATGAATCTGATAGAATATATGAATTTATATTTTCAAGATAGATGATAATGAAGATTACTTATTTTGTATCTTCTGCTTTATGATAACTTTCAGGAATTGATGATGCGTTATGAAATTGATGGTTTGTCAATACTATGAAGAATTTGAAGAGAAGTTGAAGAAGAATTCTATGTCGATCAGGTGAAACAGTTCTAAACCTGATTAATGTTTTAAGTTTTGTTTTTTCTTGCATTTCATGTTATGATAAGTACATTCTTCAGATAGATTAAGAAACTTCTTAAAATTATGAAAAGTAGAATTTACACTGAAGTAGGAACGTTCTTGAAGAGAAGATAGGAATTGGAGACCTATGGTTGTCATATGAATAGTTGAAGGAACCCTTAACTTGCAACTCCTAGTAGAAGTAGGCTTGTTGTATATAGGTAAGCTTCCTTAAATCTGACCCATTTTACTAAAGAGATCCTAGTTTCTGCTTTAGCTTACCTCTAGATCCTTTACTCTGATTAGGGGTTAAGCCTTTCCCCTTCATCAAAGAAGTTGCGAAGAAAAATTGAAAGCAGTACATTAATGGTTGCTGCATATAAAAAGAGGAAAAATGACAAAAAGAAAAATTATGATGAAAAAAGAGATGAAAGAAAAATCAAATGATTTCAATGAATCAGTTGTGGTCTTGAAATCACTTCTGAATTGAAAAGCGGGCTATATAAGGCGGATGTATGCTAGAGGGGAATTAGTTTTTTTTATCTTAATGGCAAGTGGCTAGGAGATGAGGATAGAAGGCTTATATAACATATGCTTTACTTATGAACATAGTTAATAGAAGAGTTAGTACGAACACTATTTGAATGACTTCTATAGTTTCTTTCTAAAACCTGTTTTCCAACTCATGCATTGAACGAAAAGGTAAAAATTCAAGCTTACATAATTTTATAAGTTTTCTTTGCTATCAGAAGATGTACTAATGATAGAGGCATTTTTTATAGACTATTTGCATTTGATTCATAAATAATTTTCAAAAGAATTTGATGTTGCCTTCTCTGATCTGCAGGTTTGGCCCATCGAGGACGATGTGCAGGTTTGATGGGGGTGAATGTCGGAGAGATCCTCTCTCCCTTCTTTGATAAGAAATGAAGAAAGAAAATTTATTTAATAGTCTATTTTTCTCTTTAGAATATTAATTGTTTTTGAAATAATAAGAGTTTGATGAGTTTTTTTTTCTATCTTTCCAAGAAATACTTAGTTGGATAAGTTGAATTTTAAATTCAATCTTTCAAAAGACTTGCAAATATATTGAGAAGTTCTCATCGTATCTTAATATGAACACTTACTCATGATCCCTGTTTGTGAATGCCTTAAGGATAATTGCGTGTAACACATATCAACTGTGTATGAAGAGTGTGTGAAAAAGAATATTTTCTACGTGTTCATGTTTTCATATGCATATGTGCAAAAACGGTACATATGCATTTATATATACATACATATGTTTTATATACTAAGTATCATTATACTTTTATGCATGTATAATTTATTAAGTGAGTAATGATATGTGTTTTCACTATGTGAATCCACTAAAATTTGTATAGAAATGTAATGTGTTCACATTACTTGTTTACAAGCATGATTTATACCTATGAACCCAATCATTATAAGTGTGAAATGAACATTTAAAGGTTAAAGAAAGACGTAATAAATTAAGAAATAAAAGGAACAAAATTGACGTGTAGATTTGAACATATGCAATTTAATGTGTATTTAGAAATTTCTAAATAGGCGTAGATGATCGTCGATCAAGGATCACTTTTGGAGAACCACATCTGGAAGATTGAAGCAGCGGCAGCTGATCAAGAGAACTGGGACTTCAGAGGCATGCATACCTACACGTGGAAGAAGACTGGTACGATCACAAATAGAAGGAAGGCAGTAGCACATATATCTAGGTGGGCTGCCAGTTCACACAGGGAAGAAGTCTGTTGATCGAGAGAAAAAGGCGGAATGGTTTTTCGGCAGGTACATGCTTAATGCAGAGAGGAGGTTCGTGATCGGATGCAGAGGGGCTGCTGTCGAGGGAAGGTGAAGTAAGGAACGAGCGCTATTCTGGAGTGCGCTGGAGGAGGAAGAACAAAGGAGTGTTCTGGCCAAGCATATTTAACTGTGAAAATCTAAGGGATTTGATCTGAGGAGGAGACAATCTCAGGGACAATATGCCATCAGAGGACGAAGGGGGGCTGGATCGCTGATCATCTGAACAGAGAATTGGAGTGGAGGGCGCTGATCGGAAAAAAATGAGAGGTTTTTTTTCTCGAAAGAAGGCTCCTGAAGAGATTATGATGCATGAGGAGATGAACAGAGATTAGCGGCAGTTTTATCTCACACCGACAGTGAGCCGACATCGGCACTTCGGATCATCTGACTTCTATGTTCTGGCGTAGCGCGCTACTCTTGAAGAAGGAGACCACTCTTTTGTGCATCCTCCATCCCTTGTAGTAGAGCCAGTTGTGCTGCTTGTCAGCCTCAGACCACTAAATAAACCAAAGAATCCATATCCCCAACTATCGATGCCAAATTTTATGGTGACATGTTATCTATCGCTCTCATAAGCTATCGCTCTCATAAGCTGTTTCATTGGAGGTTCTATCACTGTTTGCCTCTCATCCACATTTCTTGCAGTATATAGTAGCGCTCGATCTTGAAGTTTGAATACTTGTGGGCTTGAAATATAATCAACCGCTGCATAGTGAGAAGCTTAGCTAATTCATGCAGAAGTACCACCAGATGCCGTAGGTGTTAATGGCATCAAATCAGAATCATCAACAACTGGAGATGGTGCCATAAACGGTGGTGTAGTTGCTTGTACTGGCGTAAAAAAGATAAGTTGGGGACTTCTTCTGCCGAGGAGGCGAATTCACGCGTTTTGCGTGGTAAATATATGAGAATCAATCGTCATTACTTTATACTATGAGTTGCATTGATCCATTATATTCTGTAAGTTGTTTTTTTATTGTGAGTAGATGCCATTTGTCTTTTCTGATTTCTAAACGATACTGTAGGTTTTTTTACTATTATATTGTGAAAACGTTGCTCCCAGATTATCTATAGAAGTTGACTACTTTTATGCATTGTATTATATATAATGACCTCCACAGAAAAAGATTTTTAACAGGTACGAAGATATCCATATGTGTTCTTTTGAACCTTCTAATAACTCTACTGTGCATAATCAATGAAGTTTGATGATGAAACTTTTGCACTCTGCATTTTTTTTATAATGCATATTCATGAATTTAATGAATGTTTTATTCTACCTTATGGAGCACAGCGGAAAGAAGAGCGCATGCTGCCGTTAATCTAGGCAAGAAGGAATGAATCCTTGATAATGTTGAGCATTGGTCTGAAAATAAAAAGATAAAGGAAAATATCTTTACATTGAATTGTGTGAAATAATCGATAGAAGTAAATCAACGTATACTTTACTTTACTTTGGATTTTGCATGCAACTTTGGTTTCCATGTCTATATAAAAATGGAGTTGACATCTACATGTATGCCATAGCTCTCTGTTCACTCGACGAACTTCACATTTATAATTGAGGTTCAATCTTTTCTTTATAGTTTTTGCGTTTATAATTTAAAAACTGATTGTTCCGACTACATGGAAATGGTCTAAGTGGTTATCCGAACGCTCTAATCTTTTATTCAATTCACAAGATTTATTGCAAAAATCCCCATAACTTATTTGAGCGTAAACAATTGTTCATAACTTATTCTAAAACCTATTTGTAGGAAAAGAATGCTTTCCTATGTTAGGCGTGATGAAGGAGTGATTATAAATTAACTCTACTCTTCTTGATAAGAAAATAAGATTTTTCATGCCGATCTAATTTGTTTCTTTAAGACTCCACTATACTTGACCTTGCTCCAAGCACCCTGCGTGCACCGTTAGCGAGGCGACTGAATTGATCCGCCAGTCATCACAAATCGCTCCGACACTTAAAAATGTGGGAGTGAAAAGAGCGAATGGTGACGGCTAGTAGATCAAGCCAACCGCCTCGCTAACGACACACGCCAGGTGACTAGAGCAATCTCAAATGATGCAAAACCTCAAGCAGTTTGATTAGTAATGCAATTTTAAGACCCTTTAGCACTTCATCATATGTGCTCTCTTTTTTATAAACCAAACTCAGTACAATTCTACGAAATTGTTCTTCTTACTTAAATCAAAGAAGTCAATACTATTCAATTAGTCAGTATGATTAGTTTGAATTTATGAAGTCATTTATTTATTTCTCTCAAATGACTATAGTAAAAGTAAAGATCATTGATTAATTCTGTAGAATACGTTCAAGGCATACATACATAAAGTAAAACTTCAGTTTTTGCTATATTATATATAAAATAAAACACCATTAATAATGCTGTGTCAATTGAATTCGAAATGTGCTTTACAACTGTTTATGAAATTTCAAACTTTTTTTTTAACATGTTAATGGAATCAGAATAAAGTCTATGTTGAAGAGAGAATAAAGTCTATGTTGAAGAGAGAATAAATTCTATCTTGACGAGACTGTATAAAATCAAATTTTGGTTTTCAATAACGCTCAGAGAATCTGCATCATGACCAGTAGCACGTTAATGAAACAAGTTCTTGCTGGGACTTGAAACACATGAAAGGTATAAGATTATACGTTGATGGCGATGCTCTATAAGGTCTGGCAACGTTTTCTATTTAACTGACTTTTAATTCAATACATGACAGAGAATCGATTCCCCTATTGCTAGACTTAAATGGCAATGTATGCATTTCGGAAGAAGATAATCTTGGGATCATTGAAGGGCACTTCACGAGACTCCTGGGAACCTCAAACCCCCTTTCCCACTATAGAAGGGACTGTATGGCAGCCATATCTAGGGTTTCCCCCCGCAGGATACCACCCAACCTTTGCTCCTTGCTACATGCCCCTATCTCTGAAGCAGAAATCATTGAGGTCATTGATGCGCTCCCTCTCGGTAAAAGCCCGGGACCGGACGGGCTCACTAACGAGTTCTTTAAATCCTTCAAGTTGGTGGTTGCCACCCCTCTTCGTCTGGTTTGGCAGGAGGCGCTCAGGTTCGGCGCACTTGCTTCTTGTCTCAACAATGGTATTAACAAGTTAATTCACAAAAAAGGGGAACAGAACAGAATAGAGAACGGGCATCCTATTACGATGCTCCAAACAGGATACAAGATCATCGCCAAAGTCATTGCCAATAGAATCTCTTGCCACTTGAGAGCACGGCTAAGCAAGGAACAAAAAGGTTTCATCAAAGGCAGGTCAATTTTGGAAACCATTATTGATATTTGGGAAGGACTTGAATTTGCAAATGAGTCTAAACAAGGTGTGGTCTTCCTCAAGATTGACTTTGATAAAGCCTACGACAGGCTTGAATGGGACTATATTCTAGAGTCGCTCCAAGATCTTGGATGTAGTCATAAATTCACCAAGATGATCGCGACCCTTCTCGGAAACGCATCGACCCAAATTAACATTAATGGCAAACTTTCGAAGGTGATCAAACTTAGAAGATCTATCAGACAGGGGTGCCCATTGGCTCCCCTTCTCTTTGCCATCGCCACGGAGGGGCTTAGCAGGCTTGTGGCGCACCAGGTGGAAGCTGGTACTATCAAAGGCCTCCGTTTGCCTCACGACCACAGTCAGATCATCATGAGACTTTTTGTCGATGATATGAACGCGTTTGTTCACAATGATAGTGCTAGCCTTGAGACCTTCTGGAGGTGTCTTGCCACCTTTTGTGAAGCCTTTGGATCCATAATCAACCACTCTAAGATCGCCTTTAGTGCTATTGTGGGGTCCCAGCCCGGCCTTCTCATTGATCATGGCTGTCAAATCATTCCGCAGGGCCAAATTTTTCGGCTTCTTGGGATCCCTTTGGGGTTTGGCGTCTCCATGGAACAGCGGTGGAACTGGGTGCTGGCCAAACTCGAAAAGAAGCTTAACTATTGGAGAGGTATGCAAATCAATCTTGCTGTTCGTGCGATGGTTATCAACACGTTCCTCCTTTCTTCTACCATTTATTTCGTTTCATGTTGGAGACCGAAAGAGCAAGATCTATCCAAACTGGATAGTATTTGTAGAAACTTCCTTTGGACGGGTGATCACAATAGAAGAGGGGTGCCTAAAATCAAATGGTCCATCTGCACTAGCCCTAGAGATAGTGGGGGACTTGGTATCCTGGACATTGGGTGCATGGCTAACAAACTGGCAGCCAAATGGATGATTAAGGCTTGGAGCAATGGGGAGGCCTCGTGGGCCAAGTTGATCTTCAAAAACAAGAACGAGTTGGCTCTCATGGGTTTCCCAAACTGGAAGAATCTCGACATCTTGACCCTGCTGTTTTCCCCAGTCCCCGTCTTCTCGAAAGGCTCTAATCTCGTATGCTCCCTAAGGAAGAGTTGGAATAAAGTCAAAAGCTACACAAGAATTAGTGAAGACTAGAAGTGGGCAGCCGGTATCAGACAAAACGACTCTATCTAGTTTCCGATCCATGGCATCCGAAGCGTGGAACCTTGGAACATTCAAAATGTCAAGAAATTATGGAACAAAGGCTTCAAAAAATGGAAACATCTCTGGAAACATGACACCAACCGCTGGATCAACTTCGAGGATATTGACCCTCACGTCAACATTTCGTACGAAGAATGGAACACTTTGCAAAGCAGATGTCTCGCCTGGGATCGACACAAAACTCGCCTTCTCATGGGACACGACACATCAAGCTCGCTTGGCCTCAAATGGCACAATGGGAATAGCCTATCAAAAATCCCGAACATCAAAGAAACGATTGACTATTAGGTTAACCTCAACAAGAAGTGGTGCTTCTCATGGACGCGGCTTCGGTGGGACATGAAGTTCATGGCTATCTGGCATCCCCTCATAGAAACCAAAAAGTATGTCCTCTTATAGCAAATTCTTCATCATGGAATCTGGACCAACCTTAAGGCTAGCAAACTTTGTGGGACTTCTCCTTGGTGCAAACGCTGCTACCGGTCTATCGAAGATGTCCCACACATCTTCTTTACCTGCCCCAACTCCAACAGACTCTGGCAGATAGTTGGAACAAAAATTAGACTTCAGAAACATCTCAGTTGGCAGCAAGCCCTACTGGGAGAAGCGATCGGCTGCTCCGCGACCCTCTGGAATGCCATCAGAGGGGAGGTCCTATGGAAAATCTGGCGGGAAAGATGTGCTCTCAACTTCGGTGACTCCCCCAAAGAGTGGTCAATTGAGAAATCATTATTCCTCCTTGGCAAAAGGATTGTTAACTGCAAGAAATCCCCCCCCCCCCCCCCCCGTCAGGCATCATCAAGTTCTCCTTTTGATCGATAACAAGCTTAAACCCAAGTGGGCCCCCCATGAGGGTGACGAGAGAGTGATTAACCTTCTTTGTAACGCCATCTAAGCTTTGTTAAAGCTTCCCTTGCTTTGTGGGATTTGGGGGGTCCCGTGGGCACTAGTCCCCTTCTCTTGTACTTTTGTTTCTTTATCTAATTCAAGTCCGGTAGAGTAGGCTAATGCCGAACTTCCTTTATATTAAAAAAAAAAAAGAAAAGTCGTTAGCTTGCTTCTATTTGATGAAATCTGCACAAAGTCAGTTCAGCAACAGTTCAGTTCAGTTCCCATGTTGTATGATTCATAAATTGTGACGCAGTCACATTTCTGACTCAAAAACCTTGTTCCTGCACTTATTCTCTATGCATGAAGATTGTTATCACCATATATTAATATGAAATCGAACTCATAAATTCAGTATATCAAAACGCGTGATTAGAGATTGCTGTTTATATCTGCAAAACCTTAACTGTATTTTTTAGATCAAGACATTCAAAGGACGTACAAACCTTCACCGGAAAAAATTACAGGTAAACATTAGAAATCATTTGTGATACAAAACATAATGCTGTGCTAATCCTGCCCTCACTTTCTCACAGTGAATGAATCATTTATTGTATCACATCATCATTCAGAGAAAAAAAATTCACAACTTATACAAAATTTGACATAATCATATTCGAAAAAAACCTTCTTTTCTATCTGAAGATTGTACATATCTCATCATGAAATGCAAGGAAAAACAAAACTTAAAACATGAATCAAGTTTAGAATTGTTTCACCTGATCAACATAGACTTCTTCTTCAACTTCTCTTCAAAATCTTCATAGTATTGACAAACCATCAATGTCATAATGCATCGTCAATTCCTGTAAGTAATCATAAAGCACAAGATACAAAACAAGTAATCTTCATTATCATTTATCCTGCAATTTCATAACACATCGTCAATTCCTGTTAATAATCATAAAGCAGAAGATTCAAAACAAGTAATCTTCATTATCATTTATCTTGCAAATATAAATTCATATATTCTATCAGATTCATCTTCATCATGTCACAAATTTCATCATAAGAAATTCACAGTAGTTATAATTGTCATAAATAATGCATTCTTAATTTTTACAATAGGTTTTTCAACCCATGAAACAAAATTCATAAGTTTCATATAAGGTTTTTCAACCTTTGTAACAAAGTTCATAAATTTCAGAAAAAATCATAAGGTTCATGGTATAATATAATCATCATCATATTGTATCATATTTTCATGTTCATCATATTTATCATGATCATATTTATATCATGTATATTTCTTTCTTTTAAAAGTATATCATCATAATTGTTGTAAACAAAAATCATTTTGTTCAAAATATTCATCATTTCATTATAATATTTCTTCATAATTGTTCATCATAATCGATTTCTTCTTATTTGTAAAAGAAAGGAAATCATAAGTTCATCATAAGTTTAGGAAATGACAAGCATATTGATGAAACTTATTTGCAAGCATATTGTGCATATAATTTCAAACATGTTTTAGTTTAATTTGTAATCAACAAACTTTGTGTTTTCATATTTTAGTATTCTTTTGGTTAAGCAAATCATAATGTAAAACTTTATCATAAGCTTTAAACTAGCTTTTCCAAGCATAAAAACTTCATAAAACAAAACAATTTAGGTATATGTTTCTCAACTTTAGGAAAACAGGCATATATACAGCAAGCGATAACAAAAATTGAAAATTTTCATCTTCAATAAACAATTCCATCCCAATAAAACTATTTTCTTAAATTCTTCTCCTTTTTCTTAACTTTAGATGAGTTTTTGGTATTATTTTCAATCTTGCATATGGCTTCTTGTACCGATTTTTCCATATTCTTATCATGTTCTAATTGAATTTGAAGATTTTCATATTCAGATGTTTGTACTATTCTTTCATCATTTTTATTTTGGTCACATTTATTGTCATTTTCTATGACTTTAGGTTCTGTTTTAACCGCATGTATGTCTTTATTTCCATCAATTGATTGTTTATTTTCATCATCTTTTATCCTTACATCTTCTTCTTTCTTAATCTTTTTCAATGTATCTTGATCCTTAAATGTAGTTTGAATATCAATGTTACTCATAGATTTAGGTTTAAGAAAGTTTTGATCATTGTCCAAGCATTCACATTTAGTCACAATCTTGGTGTTCATAAAATGTAATTGACATACATTGCTTTTCTCATTATGACTCTTAGGTTTCCATTGTTTTTGAAGTTTGGTTTTAGGACTAAATTTTGTTTGGTCAAAGTACTCTCTCATCCCTCCTCTACCTAAGTTTAATCTCACAGGTAGTTGTGTTTGATATTCACATATTTTCTGTTCATTTTCTAATACCAATTGTTGTCTACATGCTTTCTCATAAGCAATACAATTCCCATATTTATGACCTAGTTGGTCACACCAGAAGCATCTAACGGTTCTATTTGGTCTTTGATGTAAAGGCCTAGGAGCGACTCTTCTATGATCGGGTAAAGGATTTTGGTCAATAGAATACATAGATCTACTTTGAACTCGTACTTGATATTTATCTTTGCATTCACATGTCGCACTTTCTTGTATTTGATTGTTTAACCTTTCAATGCTCTCTTTTAAACTTGCAATGTCATGACCAATAGTTTTGAATGATGAAATTTCTTTTACATGATTTGCTAATGTTTCCATATTTTCATTTAAATTTGAAAGATCATAATGCACAATTCCTTCTAAATTTCTAAACTTATGATCAAATTGAGTATCTATTGATTTAAGAGTTGCATTAAAATCAGATACTACTGTAGTTAAGATTGAAAGAAATGAGTTTAAGGACTCAAACTTAGAATTAAGCTTTAAATCTATAGAGGAAACTAATCGTGATTCCATAGAATGAAGAAGGTTTTCTACATTAGATGTCATTTTCTTTTAACTATGTGCAAGCAAGGAGAATTCAAGTATAAATACCTGGAATTTGTTTCCTGTCGGGTGTACGTGAGTCGCAATGCCATTGTTTACGCCAGGTTCAAAGTGTGAGAGTGATCTGTGACGACTGGCGAATCAATTCAGTCGCCTCGCTAACGGCGCATGCAAAGTGCTTGGAGCAAGCTCAGGTATAGTGGAGTCTTAAAGAAACAAATTAGATCGGCATGAAAAATCTTATTTTCTTATCAAGAACAGTAGAGTTAATTTATAATCACTCCTTCATCACGCCTAACATAGGAAAGCATTCTTTTCCTACAAATAGGTTTTAGAATAAGTTATGAACAATTGTTTACGCTCAAATAAGTTATGGGGATTTTTGCAATAAATCTTGTGAATTGAATAAAAGATTAGAGCGCTCGGATAACCACTTAGACCATTTCCATGTAGTTTGAACAATCCGTTTTTAAATTATAAACGCAAAAACTATAAAGAAAAGATTGAAGCTCAATTATAAATGTGAAGTTCGTCGAGTGAACAGAGAGCTATGGAATACATGTAGATGTGAACTCCATTTTTTTATAAACATGGAAACCAAAGTTGCATTCAAAATCCAAAGTAAAGTAAAGTATACGTTGATTTAGTTCTATCGATTATTTCACACAATTCACTGTAAAGATATTTATCTTTTTATTTTCAGACCAATGCTCAACATTATCAAGGATTCATTCCTTCTTGCCTAGATTAACGACAGCATGCGCTCTTCTTTCCGCTGTGCTCCATAAGGTAGAATAAAACATTCATTAAATTCATGAATATGCATTATAAAAAAAATGCACAGTGCAAAAGTTTCATCATCAAACTTCATTGCTTATGCACAGTAGAGTTATCAGAAGGTTCAAAACAACACATATGGATATCTTCGTACCTGTTAAAAACCTTTTTCTGTGGAGGTCATTATATATAATACAATGCATAAAATTAGTCAACTTCTATAGATAATCTCGGAGCAACGTTTTCACAATATAATAGAAAAAAACCTACAGTATCGTTTAGTAATCAGAAAAGACAAATGGCATCGACTCACAATAAAAATACAACTTACAGAATATAATGGATCAATGCAACTCATAGTATAAAGTAATGACGATTGATTCTCATATATTTACCAAGCAAAACACGTGAATTCGCCTCCTCGTCACAAGAAGTCCCCAACATATCTTTTTTACGCCAGTACAAGCAACTACACCACCGTTTATGGCACCATCTCCAGTTGTTGATGATTCTGATTTGATGCCATTAACACCTGCGGCACCTGGTGGTACTTCTACAAGAATTAGCTAAGCTTCTCACTATGCAGCGGTTGATTATATTTCAAGCCCACAAGTATTCAAACTTCAAGATCGAGCGCTACTATATACTGCAAGAAATGTGGATGAGAGGCAAACAGTGATAGAACCTCCAATGAAACAGCTTATGAGAGCGATAGATAACATGTCGCCACAAAATTTGGCATCGGTAGTTGGGGATATGGATTCTTTAGTATTTTTAGTGGTCTGAGGCTGACAGGCAGCACATCTGGCTCTGCTACAAGGGATGGAGGATGCACAAAAGAGTGGTCTCCTTCTTTAAGAGTAGCGTGCTACGCCAGAACATAGAAGTCAGATGATCCGAAGTGCCGATGTCGGCTCACTCTCCGTGTCAGATAAAACTGCCGCTAATCTCTGTTCATCTCCTCATTCATCATAATCTCTTCAGGAGCCTTCTTTCGAGAAAAAAAACCTCTCGTTTTTTTTCCGATCAGCGCCCTCCTCTCCAATTCTCTGTTAAGATGATCAGCGATCCAGCCTCGTCATCTGATGGCATATCGTCCCTCAGCTGAATTGTCTCCTCCTTAGATCAAATCCCTCAGAATTTCATAGTTAAATATGCTTGGCCAGAACACTCCTCCGTTCTTCCTCCTCCAGCGCACTCCAGACTAGCGCTCCTTCCTTACTTCACCTTCCCTCGACAGCAGCCCCTCTGCATCCGATCACGAACTTCCTCCCTGCATTAAGCATGTACCTGCCGAAAAACCATTCCGCCTTTTTCTCTCGATCAACAGACTTCTTGCTTGTGTGAACTGGCAGCCCACCTAGATATGTGCGCTACTACCTTCCTTCTATTTGTGATCGTACCAGTCTTCCTCCACGTGTAGGTCTGCATGCCTCTGAAGTCCCAATTCTTTTGATCAGCTGCTGCCGCTTCAATCTTCCAGACGTGGTTCTCCAAAAGTGATCCTTGATCCGCGATCATCTACGCCTATTTAGAAATTTCTAAATACACATTAAATTGCATATGTTCAAATCTACACGTCAATTTTGTTCCTTTTATTTCTTACTTTATTACGTCTTTCTTTAACATTTAAATGTTCATTTCACACTTATAATGATTGGGTTCATAGGTATAAATCATGCTTGTAAACAAGTAGTGTGAACACATTACATTTCTATACAAATTTTAGTGGATTCACATAGTGAAAACACATATCATTACTCACTTAATAAATTATACATGCATAAAAGTATAATGATACTTAGTATATAAAACATATGTATGTATATATAAATGCACATGTACCGTTTTTGCACATCTGCATATGAAAACATAAACACGTAACAAATATTCTTTTTCACACACTCTTCATACACAGTTGATATTGGTAACACGCAATTATCCTTAAGGCATTCACAAACAGGGATCATGAGTAAGTGTTCATATTAAGATACGATGAGAACTTCTCAATATATTTGCAAATCTTTCAAAAGATTGAATTCAAAATTCAACTTATCCAACTAAGTATTTCTTGGAAAGATAGAAAAAAAAACTCATCAAACTCTTATTATTTCAAAAACAATTAATATTCTAAAGAGAAAAATAGACTATTAAATAAATTTTTTTTCTTCATTTCTTATCAAAGAAGGGAGAGAGGATCTCTCCAACAGCGGATTCATCACTACATTACAAAAATATAATCACTCACAATAGTTCAACATGTTCAAACCTCCTACAGTTGGTACTAGGTCTCTAGAAATTTTCATCCTCTTTTCCTTTAGGCCAGGTCTTTGAGGCATTTCAACCCTATAGGAGTTTCTCTCATTTGCTTTCAACTTCTATCTCAAAAGTCAAAATTCTTTCTCTAGTTTTTGAATATGTAAATCCCTCTAATGTTATGTATTTTGTAGATAGCTAATGTACCACACTTGACTCTTTGAAAACTCACAAAGTCTTTAATAATATTCACAGTCTCGTATAAATCTAGTTAGATCCCTTCTTCTTTGAGGATTAATTGGATAAATAATTGAATTTCTCCATATGTAAATATGTTATTTGAATTCTTCGTGTAATGCTTTGGCTTTGTAAGGTTGTGGAGCTCTTGAAAACAAATTTTCATTGTTTCATAATCCTCACTTAGTACAATGTTTGTATGAAACTTATCACACATGATTGTACTGGTCGAAAGCTCAATGAATGTATTTGGATTTAGGTTGTCCATGAGAAATTGTTAGAGGAGATGGTGGACACGTTCTAGAGATGAGATGCTCCTACAAATTCTTTCTTCACACCAGCCAAAACTAAGTTGAGAAGTTAACGTCGACCTCTTGAGCTTTCCAACAAACCCAAATGATCACCTAGATACTTCGGAAGATGATCCTCACATTATTGGATCAAAACATATTACTTGGACTTTTCACTATGAACCAAACTCTTTATCTGTTAACAATTGAACAAAATCCTTTTGGGCATATCTAATTAACTTAGGTAGCTAACTTTTGTAAGTTATTTCACTTGAAACGGTAAACTATGCTTAGAGAATGATGCTTAGTTTCACTAAGGCAATCAAAATGGAACTTTGTAGCAAGAAAATAGATAGTCAATTGATATATACCATCTTGAATCACTACAAATGATCTAGTACATGTTGAGAAATGGATCAGAGAAGCTCACTGTTCTGAGTGATACATGAAAGACTAGAAGAGATGAGATATAAGAAAATTATATTTATTAATGCACATATATTACATTGACATTGACAATGAATGAAATGTGAGGGAAATGGTAGAGCTATAGTGTGATCTCAATGTCCACTATAAATCCCTTTGAGTATCTCTCCAAATCGAGCTCTTCTAGCTGCTTAATCCACACGAATAGATAGTCCTCTTTTATAGCCTTTTTCTTGGAGCCAGGATTGAAGTTTTCATTTGAATCTTTACCTAAACATGTTCCAAAGTTTAGAATTTGATTTTTCATAGATCTTCACCAAATACTTTGTGGAAAGATTCTCCTAAGAACTCATAATTGCACGTCATTCCACATATGTACTTTTACAAGGAGTAAAATTAATCTTTTACGAAAGATCATTCATGTGCTAATACATGAATGCACATATGAACTTTAGGATAAGTGGCCAAGCATTTAGGCTTGGAGTAGTTGCACCATGAGCTCCCCCTGCAGCTTAACATGCTTTGGCTAATACTCTTTAATCTTTTGCAATCCAATCATTGTCTTGAACCTATTCAATTTAGCTCCACCCAAAGATTTAGTTAGCATATCTGCACATTGAAAATTTGTTGATACATAGGACAATTTTATGTCCTTGCTAAGGAGCTTCTCTCTTACATAATGATAATGCACTTCAATGTGCTTAGTCCTTGCATGATATACATGATTAGCAGCCAAATGTAGTGAGCTACTATTATCTCCAAAAATCATTGGAGTGTATGTATGTTGCCCCAAGTCTGAGTAGAGTAGCTTTGACCACATTGGCTCTTGTGTTGCATTTGTTAGAGCCCTATTGATGACAATGCCATAGCTGGTTCTTTCTTTCATGATTATGATATCAACTTAGATCCTGCAAAAGATAAGTAGACAAAGGTGCTCCTCCTATCATCTTTTGAGCCAACCCAATGTGCATGAGAGTATATTTTGATATCCAAGTCAGATATAAATAGATAAAATAGCCCTTCATTCATGGTACCCTTCAAGTACTTTAAGATCCTTTTGGCAGCTTCTTCATGAGCACTGAGTTTGTGATTTAATTCCATGGGTGTGCCTGCAATTTTTGCATTTTCCACTTTGAATTTGACTAGTGTATCATAGATGTACTGATGTTTCTCCACAACTCTAGAAAACATATAGACACAAAGAAATGCATGTGTACATACATACTAACATGCGCATACATGCATACATATATGTAAACCTTCTCCTAGAGGTTGTCCAAGGACGTGACATGTTCAAAGCTTTACTCTAATTTTCTCTCGTGGACTATCATACTCCACATTGCTAGAGATTTCTGCATACATGAGCCCTATCCTTTAGTTGACAACGTCAACTTCTCGTTGATTTTTTTGTACATAAGTGTAGAGATGTTTCACGTAGTTCCACGAGGGAAGCTTTTTCTCCCTCTATGAGATACATTTCCCCTCTTCAAGGCATATTTGCCTCCAATTCATATCTTTTTTTTCACGAATCTTTCTTTTTAAATAAACGAAGTTCGGCCTTAGCGTACTCTCCCGGACTTGAATTAATTAAAAGAAAAGTACAAGAGAAGGGTACTAGTGCCCATGGGATCCCCCAAATGGGGTAGCTCTTACAGAGTTTAGATGGCATTACAACGAAGGTTGGTGACCCTCTCATCACCCTCATGCGGGGCCCACATGGGTTTAAGCTTGTTGTAGGTAGCGCTTGATGATGCATAGAAGGGGGGGGGGATTTCATACAGTTAGTGATCCTTTTGCCAAGGAGGAACAATGATTTCTTAATCGACCACATTATGGGGGAGTCACCAAAGTTGCGAGCACACCTTTCCCGCCTGATCTCCCCTTTGATGGCATTCCAGAGAGGCGGAGCAACTAAACGTTTCTCCCAGCAGAGCATGCATCCAACTGATATGTTTTTGAAGTCTAATTTTCTTTCTGACAATCTACCAGAGCCTTCGTGGTGGACCTCGCATCCCCATCATGCCGAGCCCACTTGTTTTTAAGCTTATTGTTGACATATTGTAGCCCTTTGTGATGTCTGAAGGGGGGGGAGGGGGGTTATCTTATAGTTAGAAATTCTTTTGCCGAGAAGGAATAGGAACTTCTCGATCAACCACTCCTTGGGGGTATTGCCAAAATTGTGAGCGCATCTTTCCCGTCAAATCTTCTAGAGGATCTCTCCCCTGATCGCATTCCACAATGCCATAGAGTAACCGATCGCTTCACCAATGAGAGCTTGCTTCCAATTGATTTGTTCTTGGAGTCCCAAGAAATGACCAAGGACTTTTTTCAGGAATCTTGCTTTAAATAAAGACTCAAGAAGACTTACAAGAGGGTTGGAGAGAAGAAATCTTGTCCTTCCCCGTGTGGTGGAGCCATTTGCATGTTGGTATGTTATTTTCAATTAAAAAGACCCTATGGTGTTTGAAAGAAGGGAATTTCTTAAAATCCCGATTTCTTTTATCTAAGCATCCAAGGGAGTTCTCAATCCAGCACACTCTTTAAAATATCTTTTTGTATTCTCCTAATGATCTCTAT
This sequence comes from Ceratopteris richardii, assembly GCA_020310875.1. Lineage (NCBI taxonomy): Eukaryota > Viridiplantae > Streptophyta > Polypodiopsida > Polypodiales > Pteridaceae > Ceratopteris > Ceratopteris richardii. Next base: position 107,147,609 of record CM035425.1, on the reverse strand, counting down.
TCCATCACACTTTGTTTTTTGATTTTTTTTTTTCTTACAAACTCCATCACACATATACATGCATACTTGCGTACATAGTCAAATGCACATAGACGTGCACACACATGCATCTGTGATTTTGCTTTTGTATATATGTATCAATCTAACGCTTGAATATGTTCACACCTTATGGTTTTTCCTAAGAATTTGGAAGAACTTGCAACAAAGTTCCGATGTATAAGAATTTTTGCGCTGGTCTTTTTCATGTTTATATGCTTTCGGATATTCATATATAATGGAAAGTACAGTCCTCTACACATGAGAATATAATTAACGTTCAGACTTTGTGTGGGCTAAAACTACGATGTGTGGTATCATGAGTTGCCACACAAACATGCCACACGCATAGATGGTCATGTACATAGCTGTACACTTGAAAGAACCACATATACACACGAAATACACACATGAACACTCATAAGAAAACGTGGCACTATTAGAGAGTGAAAATCCATGTCTGTAGGATCATTTTTCAGTGGCACTATTTTCCATGTCCGTAGGAACATCTATTAGAATCCTCTTACCCTCCGTAATAACAATACAACGTTAGAAGGCCTAACAATACATACCTACCAATATCTAAAATTAATTATAATGGAACGGTTAGAAAGCAGAAATGTCAGAAATTAATTATACAAAATCCCAAAGGTATTAAGTGCATTCACTGTATAATTGTCATTTTATTAATTCATACATGGGAGGGTTCCTTTCTGAAAAAAGCATATTCACGCTTGTAGAATCACTCCAGAAGCGCTTATGAACGAAAGGACCGGCTAATTGTCACTTAATTGTCCCTCCAAAGATTTCAGTCACTGAGTTCTGTTAAGTCATGCAATTGGAGGTCTTTTCTCGAAACTTTTTTTTTCTTTTTTAATAAAAGGAAGTTCGGCCATAGCCTATTCTCCCGGACTTTAATTAAAATAAAGAAGAAAAGTTACAAGTGAGTGGGACTAGTACCCATGGGACCCCCCAAATTCCACAATGCAGGGAAGGAGTATGGCAAGATAGAGGGCATAACAAATGAGGTGGATAAATCTATCATCTCCCTCATGTGGGACCCATTTGGGTTTCAACTTGTTCTTTTCGAGGAGATAAATACAATGATGTCTAAACGATGGAGATCTCTTATCCCGAGAGATTCTTTAACCTAGAAGAAATAAGGATTTTTTGATCGACCATTTCTTAGGAGTTTGGCCAAAATTGACAACACACCACTCCCTCCAAATCTTCCAAAGAGTCTCACCCCTGATGGCATTCCACAGCCTTGATGAGCAACCAACCGCCTCACCCAACAACACCTGTTGCCAATTGATTTGGTTCATGAGTCTCAATACCCGCATCACGTGAAGCCAAATAACACGGGACTTGGGGCAATCGAAGAAGAGGTGAGCTAAATCTTCAATGCATCCATGGCAACGCTTGCACCATGGCGGCATACCACATATTTTGTTAGCCCTTGCATTGGACCAGATTCCCTTATGCAAGATCTGCCACATCAGAACAAACTTTTTGTTTTTAATTAGGGGGTGCCAAATAGACATGAACTTTAGTTCCCATCGAAGTTTGGTCCAAGAAAAGCACCACCTCTTGTTAAGGGTGTGATGAACATCTAAGTTCTCTTTGAAGTTAGGGATTTTGGATATTTTATTACCATTGCACCATTTGAGGCCCTCGAGGCAAGGAAGATCCTTTCTGTAGAGAAGGTTGGTAGTTGAGCGGTCCCACGCTAAACACCTGCCTTGAAGAAGAGTCGATTCCTTGAGGGTAACTCTATGTCTCGGGTCCAAGTCTTCGAACCTCATCCATTGGCTGGCCTCTTGTTTCCAGAGTTGTTTCCACTATTTGAACCCCTTGTTCCATAACCGCTTTGCAGTTTGAAGGTTCCAAGGCTCAACCCCCCTTATGCCGCTGGTCATGAACCAAATAGAGTCATTTTGTCTTATCCTAGCCGCCCACTTCCATTCATCACTGATTCTAATGAATCATTTGGCCTTGTTCTAACTCTTCCATAAAGAACACTTGAGGCTAGAGCCTTTAGGGGACACCGGGTGGGGGGAGAACAAAAGTGTGAGAATCCCTTTGTGCTTCCAACTAGGATGGCCAACTAAGGTAAGGTCTTCCATGTTTCTGAAGATCAATTTAGCCCAAGAGGACTCACTATTCCTCCAGGCCTTGATAAGCCACTTTGCCGCCAGCTTGTCAGCCAACCCAACGATATCCAACATTCCCAAGTCCATTGAGTCTTTCGAGCTAATGCAAGTTTCCCATTTGATTTTGGGAATCCCCCTAGTGTTGGGGTCCCCAGTCCATAGGAAGTTTTTGCAGATTCTTTCCACTTTGGAAAACTCTTTCTCCTTAGGTATCCAACACGAGATAAAGTAAATAGTCGTAGAAAGCATCAATGTGTTAACAACCATGGCACTCCCTGCCAAGTTGACTTGCATACCTTTCCAATGATTTAGTTTGCTATCCAGCTTGGATATCACCTAGTTCCATTGTTGGTCCATTGAGATGTCGATGCCCATTGGAATGCCGAGGAGATGGAAGACTTGACCTCTAGGGATAACTTGACACCCTTGATCAAGTAACAATTGGGGAGGAGGTCCGTTGATTACTCTGAAAGTAGTTTTTGCATGGTTGATTTTTGAACCTGACACCACACAAAAGGTGTCGAGGCAACTCCAGAACACCTGGATGTTGTTCATATCCTTATGCATAAAGGCATTCATGTCATCCGCAAAGAGTCTAGCAATCATTTGGCTGTGATTTAGAGGTAGGGAGAGACCCTTGAGATTGCCAACGTCCATGTGATGCTTTAATAGGCAACAGAGGCCATTCTAGGCGATAGCGAAGAGTAGTGGAGCCAGAGGGCAGCCTTGACTTATAGATCTTTTTCAACATATGGGCTCAAAGACCTTACCATTGATATTTATTCTAGTTGAAGCATTTTCGAGAAGAGTGGAAACCATCTCCTGTGAACTTTTGGCTACATCCAAGGTCTTTTAGTGATTGAAGAATAAAAGTCCCATTCCAATATATCATACACTTTGTCAAAGTGGATCTTAATGAATACCAGATCTTTTGCAGACTACTCAGCAAACGCAAGGCCTTCCCAAATATCGACAATTGCTTCAAGTATAGATCTACCTTTGGTAAAATCTTTTTGATCCTCAAAAAGCCACGACTTTAAATGGCAAGAGATTCTATTGGCGCTAACTTTGTCAATTATCTTGTATCCAGTTTGGAGCATGGTAATCGGCCACCAGTTTTCAATTGTGTTCTTATCTCCCCTTTTGTGAATTAACTTGATGACACCATTACTAAGACACTCAGGGATGGCGCCAAAGGAGAGAGCCTCTTGCCATACTAGACACAGTGGGGTGGCCACCTCATATTTGAAGGACTTGAAAAACTCATTGGTAAGAGCATAAGGACCCGGAGTTTTCCCATTGGGAAGATCATTAATAACCTCGATAATTTCAGTCTCGAAAATGTTAGCATCTAGCAGAGCATTCATATTCTATGGGATTCTAGAATGAGCAACCCTTGAGATGGTTGCCATGGAGTCACGCTTATGTGGGAAAAGAGGAGACGAGACCCTGAGAAGATGGGTAAAGTGCTTGATGATGAAAGATCTATTCTCAACTTCTGTGCTCCATTCGATCCCATTGTTATCGACCAAGAAAGGGATGGATTCCCTAGCTTGTTTCCTTTTGAGGATGTTACACATCTCTTTCGAAGGTTTGTCGGCCTTCCCCGCCCATGAATCTTTGAAGAGTATTTGAAGATCTTTCCTTTGAACCTCCTCCTTGAATCTTAGTCTTCCTCTGATTTCAAAAGACCTCATTGGCATTGTAAGTCACCTTTGTTCACCTCTTCTTCAAGCCATGAGATCCTCTAGTACACCGTTTCTCTTCTTTTTTTCTAGATATCTCTTATAGCCTTTAGAGTTCTGATCAAAATTTGTCGAGTCTTTTCCACCGCGCTTCTCCAGCACTTAGCCGGTTCATTACAGTGCGCAAAGGCTTACGCCCACACTGTGGAAATTTCTTGATGGACAGAGGGGAGGGAAAACAATGTCTGACAAGCATGAAACCAAGGAGCTTTTCAGAGCATGGGAATCGATTTGAACGAAAGAGTAATCGGGTGGTGGTCCCAGATAGTCAGGTCCATGTGTTGGGAAATTGAAGGAATACACCACTGGAGGATGTTGTTTTGGTTGATGTAAAATCTATTAAGTCTTGCTTTCCTCAGAGAGTCCCCCAAACGGAGAATTGACCACGAGAACCCATTCATGTCTTTCACGTCGACCAAGTGGAGATGGAGCTTGATTTTATCCCATATCTCTTTCTCCCGACCGTCAATAATTTTCCCCTTGTTATTCCATGGGTCCTCAGGAAACTCAACCATGTTGAAGTCCCCACAAATCAGAACATTGTGTGAGAGGGAGTCCAGGGAAGCCCACATATCGATTCTATCTGCTTCTTTATTACGGGCATAAATTGAGACCACAGTGAACTGAATAGGGAACCTGAAAGAGATAGCAATCCAATGATAATTTCGATCTTCAAAAGTCGATGTGAATCTGCCGGACCAGGAGTGACTAATACCAATCGCAGCGTCCCCCTAGGGTGTGAGTGGAGAACCAAAGGTGGTTCAAAGAAATGCATTTAAGATGTTTCTAGAGAATTTTAATCTCTTGTAAGCAGATAAAGTTGGGGTTGAGGCACTTGTCTTTGAACTACTAGCCGAGAGTCGCCACTCTTGAGGGGTCAGACAAACCCTTGCCATTTAGCAATGTGAACTTCATAATTGATGGTTGCCCTCTTTGAGGGAAGGGACCCGATCTTTTTTTTTCTTGTGATCTTCTTTTTCTCCTCCCAGCTTCTTGACTTAGGATCCTACTCTTGAGGGGGCTCTTTCAGGGCATGCCCGACAGCTGTTTTCCTTTAAGCTTTAACTTCTGTTCCGGTAAGTTGGCATGCAGACTAGAAGAGAAGGACGAAGGAATGAGCTTTCACTATGTGGATTGTCTTTGTTGCTAGTAGTGAAGCCTTCCTCTTTACTCGTGGTGTAACCTTCCTTGTGTTTTCTTTGCTGGTAGAGCACCCATGGGTATTATCAGCGGGGTCTTCTTCATAATGGTTATCCATTGGGAAGTTGACCTCATTAATCTCCTTTTCTAGGTTACAATACATGTTATTCGAAGGAGCAATTGTCGTAACGTTCCTTGCTGATCTTCAAGAGATAACTTTCCTCCTACATCTTACTTCAGTGAATCCTTCTGAATTCGTCTCTGCAATACGATTTCTCTCTTCTTCCTCCATCAGAGGGGGATGACCCCGAGTGTCAACTTGAGGGAAATGATCCGGAGTCACATCGAGTTTAAGCTTGTTTTTATAGGTACTTTGTTTCAAGGGGCGATCTTTGATCCTATGACCTTGGTGCCCGCAACGAAAGCATGAGTTTGCCAAAATTTTGTAGGTAACCTCCTGTACCCAAATCTTACCATCTCCACAGTTTATGGAGATCTTCGACGGAAGGACTTGGTTCAGGTCTGTTTCAACGCAGATTTGTGCATTGAAAGAATACTGAGCTTCATCGTAGATTAACCCCCCAACATCCTCTCTTGAGGCCATCGGGCGACCGATTCGTGAAACAATTTCTCGAAGAAATCCATACAAAAAGTACGGTAGATAGGGAAGCTCCAACCAAAGTAGGTAACGAAGAGGCTTTGACCTGTTCGGAACAAAGTCTGGGGTCCACTTAATAGACATAAGGTGGACTGGCCCACTTGCCAGGAACCGGCTTGCAAGGCTTGGAAGGCCATGTCTTCATTCTCAGACACTAGAAGCATGTGATTTACCGACAAGAATTTACATTTGCACACGATTAGACCACGCGGGAACCACTCCTTGCGCAACCAAATTCTCACATTTTCTAGAGGGGACCTAGGGGCAAATACTCAACTGATCAAACAAGTTTTCATCACTTCTTCTTGCTTTGCCACCACCGACTCCTTGCACAAGGATACCACTAGAGAGTCCACTTCCGATGGGATGGAATCCATCTCAAGGGGGCGCTGAGACCCGGGGGAGCCACATTGCTCAGGACCAACGAGGGAAGAAAGGTCGACATTGGGGCGATAACAACCAAAAGCAAACTCTGACAATTTCAATTTTTCAAAAAAAAAAGTGACAAAGAACACTTATAGCTAGCCTTGAGTCAGAAGATCAAGAAGAGCCACCCCTAAAAAAACCAAACACTTAAGGCAATTCTTGAAATCCCTTCTCGAACTAAAAAACCAAACTATCTTAAAGCATAGCTTAATAATATTTTCTATCTCTTTTCAATTCAATGTTAAACCTCACTCGATCAGCATTAAACTTCGAAGAGGAAAGCTTTTAGAGTGTCACCGGCACCAGTTTTTGGAACTTTAACCTTCTTTCTTTGAGTAAAGCTTTAAGTCGGATCTGCAAACTTGAGTCTCAAGGTGTGAAAACCCACGCGCCAGAACCACAGGCCCACCAAACATAGGCCCACCAGACATAGGGAAACTGAAAGCGGTTTGTCAAGCCCCAAAGTCACGATAGACGGTATGCACTCACGCGATAGGCAGTTTTCCACCGCGGAGGATGAAGTCACCGCAGGGAGCGGATAGATGAGAGATAGTCCCTTTTTGCATGGCGATAAACAGGAAAAGCCGCGATTGACGATAAAGCCTCCACGATAGAGAGTCTAGAAGTCTCGCGATAAACAGTTTTGAAGCCTCCACGATAGACGGCCTTCCCCATGATAGACGGTCTTCCATGCGACAGACGACCTTCCTGGAGAGCTTCTGTCTGTCGCTCTTAGTTTGCCGATAGATGCGCGTTAACAGCGACACCAGAACTTGCCGGTTGATGCATGCTAGCAGGGACAAAGGGCCTCTGTCAGTCCTTTTGGGTAAAACCTCCACGATCATTACCGCCCTTCTCAGAATGTAGCGATTGGACGAGCTCCAAAAATCAATGTTGTGTCCTTTTCACGAACGAGCATCCCTGAAACATGCCGTCGCTGATCACAGACGTCGCCGCATCCACCATAGCGTTTCCTGCAGGATCACGGCTCTCTTATGGGCAAGGAAGTTGAAAAGAAATAACGCCTCTACTCTCTGAGGAGGATTTTTACACACAGGGCTGGTCTCTCAAATGAGGGATCCCGATTCCCGCCCCTTGTAATTTAATACTTTTACTTGTTGCCCTAAAAAAAAGCGTTCACGTTGCAACTTGCATGAAGAGTACAGAAGTATTGCGGAGAAGAATCGCATCAGCCTTTTGAGTGAAAACTTCAAGAATGAAGTCGCACGAAAAGATGCTGGAAATCTCAAAGGTCTCTCCCTACCCCTTGGTCACGACCAGATGATTGCTAGACTCTTTGCCGATGACATGAATGCCTTTGTTTTTAACGATAGAAACTACATTGAGGTGTTTTGGAACTGCCTCGACACCTTTTGTAAGGCGTCAGGTTCAAAAATCAACCATGCTAAAACTTCTTTCAGAGCAATCCATGGGCCTCCGCCTCAATTGTTGATTGATCAGGGGTGTCAAGTTATCCCTAGCGGCCAAGTCTTCCGTCTCCTCAGCATTCCGATGGGCTTCAGCATCTCAATGGACGAACAATGGAACTGGATTATATCCAAACTGGATAGCGAACTAAATCATTGGAAAGGTATGCAAGCTAACTTGGCAGGGCGTGCAATGGTTGTCAACACATTTATGCTTTCTACGATTATTTACTATATCTCGTGTTGGAGACCTAAGGAGAAAGAATTGGCCAAAGTGGAAAGAATTTGCATAAACTTCCTATGGACAGGGGACCCCAATAGGAGGAGGATTCCCAAAATCAAATGGGAAACTTGTATTATCTCAAAAGACTCGGGGGGCTTGGGTATTTTGGATATCATTGGGTTAGCTGACAAGCTGGCGGCAAAGTGGTTTATCAAGGCTTGGTGCAATAGAGAGTCCTCCTGGGCTAAATTGATCTTCAGAAATTCCAAAGACCTTACCTTAGTTGGTCTTCCCAGCTGGAAGGACATTAGGATCCTCATGCTTTTGTGCTCCCCCCATCGGGTGTCCCCTAAAGGCTCTAGCCTGGTGTGTTCCTTATGGAAGAGTTGGAACAAAGCCAAACAATTCATCAGAGTCAATGATGAGTGGAAGTGGACTGCTGCGATAAGACAAAATGACTCTATAGGAGGAGGATTCCCAAAATCAAATGGGAAACTTGTATTAGCTCAAAAGACTCGGGGGGCTTGGGTATTTTGGATATCATTGGATTAGCTGACAAGCTGGCGGCAAAGTGGTTTATCAAGGCTTGGTGCAATAGAGAGTCCTCCTGGGCTAAATTGATCTTCAGAAATTCCAAAGACCTTACCTTAGTTGGTCTTCCCAGCTGGAAGGACATTAAGATCCTCATGCTTTTGTGCTCCCCCCATCGGGTGTCCCCTAAAGGCTCTAGCCTGGTGTGTTCCTTATGGAAGAGTTGGAACAAAGCCAAACAATTCATCAGAGTCAATGATGAGTGGAAGTGGACTGCTGCGATAAGACAAAATGACTCTATCTGGTCCTTGATCAGCGGCTTAAGGGAGTTGGAGTCTTGAAACCTCCAAACGGCTAAGCGACTATGGAACAAGGTGTACAAACAGTGGAAATAGCTCTGGAAACAAGAGACCGGCCAGAAGATTAGGTTTGAAGACTTAGACCCAAGACATAAAATTTCTCTCGAAGAATGGACTCTTCTTCAAAACAGGTGTTGAGCGTGGGACCACTCAACTACCCGCCTTCTCTGCGGACAAGATCTTCCTTACCTAGAGGGCCTCAAATAGAGCAATGGTAAGAAACTATCCAGAATTCCCAACTTCAAAGGAAACTTAGATGTTCATCACACTCTTAACAAGGTGTGGTGCCTTTCTTGGACCAAACTTCGATGGGAACTTAAGTTCATGTCGATTTGGCACCCCCTTATTGAGATCAAGAAATCCGCTCTCATGTGGCGAATCTTGCATAAAGGTATCTGGTACAATGCAAGGGCCAACAAAATTTATGGTGTGCCTCCATGGTGCAAGCGGTGCCATCGATGCATCGAAGAACTTGTTCACCTCTTCTTTGATTGCACCAAGTCGCGTGTTATCTGGCATCACGTGACACGGATTCTGCGTCTCTCGAACCAACTCAATTGGCAACAGGCACTGTTGGGTGAGGCGGTTGGCTGCTCTTCTAGGCTGTGGAATGCGATCAGAGGCGAGACTCTTTGGAAAATTTGGAGGAAGCGATGTGCTGGCAACTTTGGCCAAACCCCAAAGGAATGGTCGATTGAGAAATCCTTGTTTCTTCTAGGTAAAAGAATCTCCGGAGACAAGAGGTCTCCTCCATTTAGGCACCACTGTATTTATCTCCTCGTAGATAACAAGTTGAAACCCAAATGGGTCCCCCATGAAGGAGATGATAGTTTTGTACGCCTCATTTGTAATGCCCTCTAGCTTACCGAACTCATCCCCTGCTTTGTGGGATTTGGGGGGTCCCATGGGCACTAATCCCATTCACCTGTAACTTTTCTTCATTAGTTTAACTAAAATCCAAGAGATTAGGCCATGGCCGAACTTCCTTTAAAAAAAAAAAAAGAATGAAATCGCACGAGCCTTGGAGGTCGAGTTTCAACTCGCAATCTCGAAGTTCGTAATGAGGGGATGCAGAATTCATTTAAGAGTATGCAAGAAGAGTTGATGAGTGTGGAAAAAAATTGCGGTCTGCTAATTTTTTTTGTTTCTTTCAAGAAGATTTTTTTTTATATAAAGGAAGTTCAGCTTGTTTTTTATTGTTATAAAAAGAAAGTTCGGCCTTGACTTATTTTCCCGGACTTTAATTAAAATATAGAAGAAAAGTTACAAGTGAATGGGACTAGTGCCCATGGGAACTCCAAATCCCATAATGCAGAGGAGGAATATGACAAGCTAGAGGGCATTACAAATGAGGCGGACAAATCTATCATCTCCCTCATGTGGGATCCATTTGGGTTTCAACTTGTTATTTTTGAGGAGATAAATAAAGTGATGTCTAAACGATGGAAATCTCTTATCTTGGGAGATTCTTTTACCAAAAAGAAACAAGGATTTCTCAATCGACCATTCCTTTGGAGTTTGGCCGAGATTGACAGCACATCGCTCCATCCAAACCTTCGAAAGAGTCTCACCCCTGATGGAATTTCACAACCTCGATGAGCAGCCAAGTGCCTCACCCAATAGTGCCTGTTGCCAATTCATTTGGTTCATGAGTCTCAATACCTGTGTCACGTGATGCCAAATAACACGGGACTTGGGGCAATCGAAGAAAAGGTGAACTAAATCTTCGATGCATCGATGGCAACGCTTGCACCATGGAGGCACACCACAAATTTTGTTAGCATTTTCATTGCTGCCAAATAGACATGAACTTTAGTTCCCATCGAAGTTTGGTCCAAGAAAGGCAACACATCTCGTTAAGGGTGTGATGAACATCTAAGTTCTCTTTGAAGTTGGGGATTCTCGTTAGTTTCTTACCATTTCTCCATTTTAGGCCCTCTAGGAAAGGAAGATCCTTTTCGCAGAGAAGGCGGGTGGTTCGACGGTCCCACGCTAAACACCTTCCTTAAAGAAGAGTCCATTCCTCGAGGGTAACTCTATGTCTCGGGTCTAAGTCTTCGAACTTGATCCACTGATTGGTGTCTTTTTTTAGGGCTATTTCCACTATTTGAACCCCTTGTTCCAAAGATCCTTAGCAATTTGGAGGTTCCAAGACTCCACCCCCCTAATGCCAATCATCTGGAACCAGATAGAGTCATTTTGTCTTATCCAAGCTACCCACATCCACTCATCACTGATTCTCATGATCTGTTTCGCCTTGTTCCAACTCTTCCATAAGGAACACATGAGGCTAGAGCCTTTAGGGGACACCGGGTGGGGGAGGAACAAAAGCATTAGGATCCCTATGTCCTTCCAACTAGGATGGCTAACTAAGGTAAGGTCATTCATGTTTCTGAAGATCAATTTAGCCCAAGAGGACTCACTATTGCTCCAAGCCTTGATAAGCCATTTTGCCGCCAACTTGTCAACCAACTTAGCGATATCCAAAATACCTAAGCCCCTCGAGTCTTTCGAGCTTATGCAAGTTTCCCATTTGATTTTTGAAATCACCCTCCTATTGGGATCCCCAGTCCAAAGGAAGTTTTTGTAGATTGTTTCCACTTTGGCCATATCTTTCTCCTTAGGTCTTCAACTCGAGATAAAGTAAATAGTCGTAGGAAGCATAAATGTGTTAACAACCATTGCATGCCCTGCGAAGTTAACTTTCATACCTTTCCAATGATTTAGTTTGCTATCGAGTTTGGATAGCATTCAGTTCCATCGTTGGTCCATTGAGATGTCAAAGCCCATCCGAATACTGAGGAGACAAAAGACTTGACCTCTAGGGATAACTTGGCACCCCTGATCTAACAACAATTGGGGTGGAGGTCGACGGGTTTCTCTGAAAACAATTTTAGCATGGCTGATTTTTGAACCTGACACCACATAAAAGGTATCGAGTCAACTGTAGAGCACCTCAATGTTGTTCATATTGTTATGTAAAAAGGCATTCATGTCATCGACAAAGAGTTTTGCAATCATTTGGCCATGATCAAGAGGTGGGGAAAGACCCTTGAGATTGCCACTGTCCATATGATGCTTTAATAGGCAAGAGAGGCCATCCGAGGTGATAGCGACGAGTAGTGGAGCCAGTGGGTAGCCTTGCCTGATAGATCTTTTTAAATGTATGGGCTCAGAGAGCTTATCGTTGCTATTTATTCTCATTGAAGCGTTTTTGAGAAGAATGTAAACCATCTTCATGAACTTTTGGCCGCATCCAAGGTCTTTCAGTGATTGAACAATAAAGTCACATTCGAATATGTCATACGCTTTGTCGAAGTCGATCTTAATGAATACGAGATCTCATGCAGACTCCTCAGCAAAGGCAAGGCCTTCCCAAATATCGACAATTGTTTCAAGTATAGATCTCCCTTTGATAAAACCTTTCTAGTCCTCAGAAAGCCATGACTTTAAGTGACAAGAGATTTTGTTGGTGATAACTTTGGCAATTATCTTTTCCAATTTGGAGCATGGTAATCGGCCGCCAGTTTTCAATTTGGTTCTTATCTCCCCTTTTGTGAATTAACTTGATGACACCATTATTAAGACACTTAGGGAGGGGACCAAAAGAGAGAGCCTCTTGCCACACTAGACACAATGGGGTGGCCACCACATGCTTGAAGGATATGAGAAACTCATTGGTGAGGCCATTAGGACCCGGAATTTTTCCATTGGGAAGAGCATCAATAACCTCGATAATTGTGTTCTCGAAAATGTTAGCGTCCAGCAGAGAATTCATGTTCTATGGGATTCTAGATTAAACATTCCTTGAGATGGTTGCCATGCAGTCATGCCTCTGCGGGGAAAGAGGAGTCGAGACCCCTAGAAGATGGGTAAAGTGCTTGACGATGATATATCTCTTCTCATCTTCTATGCTACATTCGATCCCATTGTTATCCACTAAGAAGGGGATGGATTTTATAGCTTGTTTCCTTTTGAGGATGTTACATATCTCTTTCGATGGTTTGTCGGCCTTCCCCACCCACCAATCTCTGAAGAATATTTGAAGATTTTTGCTTTGAACCTCCTCCTCGAATCTTAGTCTTCCCCTGATTTTCAGAAGACCTTGTTGGCATTGCAAGTTACCTTTGTTCCCTTCTTCTTCAAGGCATGAGAGCCTCCGGTATACCATTTCTCTTCTTTTTTTCGAGATATCTTATAGCCTTATGAGTCATGATCAAAATTTGTCGAGTCCTTTCTATCGTGCTTCTCCAGCACTTAGCCGGTTCATTACAGTAGGCAAAGGCCTCAGCTCATACTGTAGAAATTTCTTGGTGGACAAAGGGGAGGGAAAATGACGTGTGAGAACCATGAAACCAAGGAGCTTTCTGGAGCATGGGAATCGGTTTGAAAGAAAGAGTAATTGAGTAGTGGTCCGAGATAGTCAGGTCCATGTGTTGGGAAATCGAAGGAATACCCCACTCGAGGATGGTGTTTTGGTCGATGTAACATCTATCAAGTCTTGCTTTCCTCAGAGAGTCCCCCAATTGGGGATTAGACCAGGAGAACCCCTTCATGTGTTTCACCTCGACCAAGTCAAGATGGAGCTTGATTTTATCCCATATCTCTTTCTCCCGACCGTCAATAATTTTACCCTTGTTATTCCATCGGTCCTCAGCAAACTCAACCATGTTGAAGTCCCCACAAATCTTAACGTTGTGTGAGAGGGAGTCGAGGGAAGCCCACGTATGGATTCTATCCGCCTCTCCATTAGGGGTATAAATTAAGACCACAATGAACTGATTAGGGAAGCTGATAGAGGTAGCAATCCAATGATAATTTTGATCTTCACAAGTCGAGGTCAATCTGCCAAACCAGGAGTCACTAATACCAATCGTAGGACCCTCCCCCCCCCTCAGGTGCAAATTGGAGAGCCAAAGGTGGTTCGGAGAAATGCATTTCAGCCATTTTCTGGAGATGCTCTGCATCGATTTTAATCTCTTGTAAGCAGATAAAGTCAGGGTTGAGGCACTTGTCATTGAACCACTGACCAAGAATTGCCACTCTTTTGGGGTTAGACAAACCCCTAACGTTTAGTGATGTGATTTTCATTATTAATGGTTACCCTCTTTGAGGGGAGGGATCCTATCTTTTCTTTTCTTGTGATCTTCTTTTTTTCCTCCCAACTTCTTGACTTAGGATCCTACTCTTGAGGGGGCTCTTCCAAGGCAAGCTCGATGGTTGTTTCCCTTTAAGCTTAGACTTTTGCTGCAGTTAGCTTGGCATGCAAACCGAAAGAGTAGGACCAAGGAAGGAGGTTTCACTGTCTAGGTTGTCTTCAATGCTAGTAGTGAAGCCTTCCTCTTTACTCATGGTGTAACCTTCTTGGTTGTCTTCTTTGCTGGTAGAGCACCCAAGGGTATTATCAACAGGGTCTTATTCATAATGGTTATCCCCTGGGAAGTCAACCTCATTATCCTTTTCTAGGTTACAGTACATGTTAATCGAACGATCAATGGTCGTAACCTTCCTTGCTGCTAATCTTCGAGGGCTAACTTTCGTCCTACGTCTTACTTCAGTGAGTCTTTTTGAATATGTCTCTGCAACAGGAGTGCCCTCTTCTTCCTCCATCAGAGGGGGATGACCCCAAGTGCCAACTTGAGGGAAAGGATCCGGGGCTCCATCTAGTTTATGCTTATTTTTATTGGTACTTTGCTTCAAGGGGCAATCTTTCATCTTATGACCTTGGTGCCTGTCACGGAAGCACACATTGGGTAAATTCTTGTAAGTAACCTCCTGTCCCCAAAACTTACCATCTCCATAGTTTATGGAGATCTTTGACGGAAGGACCTAGTTCAAGTCTGTTTCAACACAGATTTGTGGGTGCCATCCTGAAGAGGCAAAGCCAAAAACCAAGTGCAAAGGAGGCTATGTGAACAAAAACTTAAAGGCAGATTCTAAAACCCTTTATTAAATGCACATCCTAAAGGCACATTCTAAAGACACTTAGCTTACTCTCTCGGACTTGTATTAATTAAACAAAAAGTACAAGTGAAGGGGACTAATGCCCACGGGATCCCCCGAATCTCACAAAGCAAGGGTAGCATTTACAGAGTTTAGATGGCATTACAAAAAAGGTTAATCACCCTCTCATCACCATCATGCAGGGCCCGCTTGAGTTTAAGCTGTTTGTTGATCAAAAGGAGCACTTGATGATGCCTGAAAGGGGGGGATTTCTTATAGTTAGTGATTCTTTTGCCGAGGAAGAGCAATGTGAGTGATTCCCACATTTCCGTTGTATGAGTGGTGAGTCCATACATTTATTTTTAGAGTGCAGCACTAGAAGCTACTCAATTGATGCATGAAAGAGTTACTCCTTTATCAGAAATATCATCATCGATTGATGGAGGGTTGGGCTATGATTTAGGGCTTGGGCGATCATCATTGATTGAAGGGCTCGGGCATAGACGTGCACACACATGCATGTATGAATTTGCTTTCATATGTATCAATCTGTTGCTTGAATATGTTCACACCTTCATGGTGTTTCCTAAGAATTTGGAATAACTTGCAACAAAGTTCAGATGTATGACAATTTTTGCGCTGGTCCTTTTCATGTTTATATGCTTTCGGCTATTCATATATAATGGAAAAATACAGTCCTATACACATGAGAATATAAGTATCTTTCAGACTTTGTGTGTACTAAAACTACCATGTGTGGTATCATTGGTTGCCACACAAACATGCCACACGCATAGATGGTCATGTACATAGATGTATACTTGAAAGAACCATAGGTACACACGAAATACACACATGAAAATCCATGTCTGTAGGATCATTTATCAGTGATCAATTATATGCTCTTATCATCTATTAGAATCCTTTTTTTCATTGATACTACCCTCGGTAATCTTACTCCTTGATAAAATGCTCTTTTATCTCAAATAGATACGTAAGAATATCTAAAATTAATTATAATGGAACGGCTAGAAAGCAGAAATGTCAGAAATTAATTATACGAAATCCCAAAGGTATCAAGTCCATTCACTGTATAATTGTCATTTTATCGTCTGAACTTCCTTTCTGAAAAAAAAAAAAAAACATATTCACGCTTGTAGAATCACTTCTATTTAAATTAACCTAAATCTCGATCATTCATGTGATCACCTCAAAAGTATCCATACGCACTGGATATTAAGCGTCACCTGCAGAATTGTCACTAAAAAAAGGAAGTCCCCTCCAAAGCTGTCAGTCACTGAGTTCTGTTAAGTCATGCAATTGGAGGTCTTTTCTCGAAAGTTTATATTACTCTCTAGTCTGTTTAGGATTTTTACACACTGGACTGGTCTCTCAAATGAGGGATCCTGCCCCTTGTAATTTAATACTTTTAGTTGTTGCTCTAAAAACAAATGTTGCAACGGATAGCCATGAAGGAGTAGTAGGAGAACGATTGCGCAGAAATCCTGAAGAGCATCTTTGCAGGTCACCAGGAACTTCCTAATGTCATCGCCGGTCGCACGCCAATCTTTCTCTCCTCTCGCTGGAGTTCATTTCAGTGGAAAACGGTCCAAAAACTCAAACTACAGCACTCCGCCGCAGCAGCTCAGTCCGTCAGATTAAGTGTTTTTTTTTTTTTTAAAAAAGGAAGTTCGGCCTTAGCCTAAACTCCCGGACTTTAATTATATTAAAGAGAAAAAGTTACAAGTGAATGGGACTAGTGCCCATGGGACCCCCCGAATCCCACAACGCAGGGGAGGAGTATGGCAAGCTACAAGGCATTACAAATGAGGCGGATAACATTACCATCACCCTCATGTGGGACCCATTTGGGTTTCAACTTGTTGTTTTCCAGGAGATAAATACAGTGATGTCTAAACGGTGGTGATCTCTTGACTCGGGAGATTCTTTTACCAAGGAGAAACAAGGATTTCTCGATCGACCATTCCTTAGGAGTTTGGCCGAAATTGACGGCACAGCGCTCTCTCCAAATCTTCCAGAGAGCCTCACCTCTGATGGCATTCCATAGCCTCGATGAGCATCCGATCGCCTCACCCAACATCACTTGTTGCCAGTTGATTTGACTCGTTAGTCTCAAAACCCGGGACACGTGATGCCAGACAACACGGGACTTGGGGCAGTCAAAGAACAGGTGGGCTAAATCTTCGATGCACCGATGACAACGCTTGCACCATGGCGGCACACCACAGATTTTGTTAGCCCTTGCATTGGTCCAGATTCCCTTATGCAAGACCTGCCACATGAGAACGGACTTTTTGACCTCAATTAGGGGGTGCCAAAGAGACATGAATTTTAGCTCCCACCGAAGTTTGGTCCAAGCAAGGCACCATCTCTTGTTAAGGGTGTGGTGAACATCCAAATCCCCTTTGAAGTTCGGGATTCTGGAAAGCTTCTTACCATTGCTCCATTTGAGGCCCTCCGAGCAAGGAAGATCCTGACCGCAGAGAAGGCGGGTAGTTGAGCGGTCCCAGGCTAAACACCTGCTTTGAAGAAGAGTCCATTCCTCAAAGGTAATGCTAAGTCTCGGATCCAAATCTTCGAACCTAGTCCACTGGCAGGTCTCTTGTTTCCAGAGTTGTTTCCACTGTTTGAACCCCTTGTTCCCTAACCGCCTTGCAGTTTGGAGGTTCCAAGATTCCACTCCCCGAATGCCACTGATCGGGAACCAAATAGAGTCATTTTGTCTTATGCCAGCTGCCCACTTCCAATCATCGCTGATTCTGATGAGCTGTTTGGCCTTGTTCCAATTCTTCCATAAGGAACACACGAGGCTAGAGCCTTTAGGGCATACTGGGTGGGGGGAGAACAAAAGCGTGAGAATCCCTATGTCCTTCCAACCAGGGAGGCCGACAAAGGTAAAGTCTTCCGTGTTTCTGAAGATCAATTTAGCCCAAGAGGACTCCCTATTGCTCCAGGCCTTGATAAGCCATTTAGCCGCCAGCTTGTCAGCTAAACCAGCAATATCCAAAATACCCAAGCCCCCTGAGTCTTTAGGGCTAATGCAAGTTTCCCATTTGATTTTGGGAACCCCCCTTCTGTTGGGGTCCCCAGTCCAAAGGAAGTTTCTGCAGATTCTTTCTACTTTAGCCAAGTCTTTCTCCTTAGGTCTCCAACACGAGATAAAGTAAATAATTGTAGACAACATAAAGGTGTTAATCACCATAGCACGTCCTGCCAGGTTGACTTGCAAACCTTTCCATTGATTCAGCTTGCTATCCAACTTGGATAGCACCCAGTTCCATCGTTGGTCCATTGAGATATCGAAACCCATCGGAATGCCGAGGAGACGGAAGACTTGACCGCTAGGGATAACTTGACACCCCCGATCTACCAACAATTGGGGAGTAGGCCCGCTGATCGCTCTAAAAGCAGTTTTAGCATGGTTGATTTTTGAGCCTCATGCCATACAAAAGGTGTGGAGGCACCACCAAAACACCTCAATGCTATTTATATCGTTATGCACAAAGGCAATCATGTCATCAGCAAAAAGTCTCACAACCATTTGGCCGTGATTTAGAGGTAAGGAGAGACCCTTGAGATTGCCGGCGTCCATGTGATGCTTTAATAGGCAGCTGAGTCCATTTGAGGCGATAGCGAATAGTAAAGGAGCCAGAGGGCAGCCTTGCCTAATTGATCTTTTTAATCGAATGGGCTCAGAGAGCTTACCGTTGATGTTTATTCTAGTTGAAGCATTTCCAAGAAGCGTGGAAACCATCTTCGTGAACTTTTGGCTGCATCCAAGGTCTTTCAATGATTGAAGAATAAAGTCCCATTCCAATCTGTCATACGCTTTGTCGAAGTCGATCTTAATGAAAACTAGATCTTGAGCAGACTCCTCAGCAAAAGCAAGGCCTTCCCAAATATCAATAATTGCTTCAAGTATAGATCTACCTTTGATAAAACCTTTCTGGTCCTCGCACAGCCATGACTTTAAATGACAGGAGATTCTGTTGGCGATAACTTTTGCAATTATCTTGTATCCAGTTTGGAGCATGGTAATCGGACGCCAATTTTCAATTTTGTTCTTATCTCCCCGTTTGTGGATTATCTTGATGATGCCATTATTCAGGCACTCCGGGAGGGCACCGAAGGAGAGAGCCTCTTGCCACACGAGGCGCAGGGGGGTGGCCACCTGAAGTTTTAAGGACTTAAAGAACTCATTGGTAAGGCCATCTGGACCCGGACTTTTCCCATTGGGAAGGGCATCAATAACCTCGATAATTTCATTCTCGGAGATGTTAGCATCGAGAAGAGCAATCAAGTTCTGTGGGATTCTGGTTTGAGCAACCCTTGAGATGGTTGCCATGGAGTCGCGCCTGTGGGGGGAAAGAGGAGTCGAGACCCCGAGAAGGTTGGTAAAATGTTCGACGATGATAGTTCTATTCTCCATTTCCGTGCAACATTCAGTTCCATTGTTATCGACCATTAGGGGGATGGATTCCCTAGCTTGTTTCCTTTTGAGGATGTTACACATCTCTTTCGATGGTTTGTCCGCCTTCCCTGCCCACCAATCTTTGAAGAAAATTTGGAGATTTTTCCTTTGGACCTCCTCCTCTAATCTTAGCCTACCCCTGATTTTCAACAGACCCTGTTGGCAATGTAGTTTACCTTTGTTCACCTCTTCTTCAAGCCGTGAGAGCCTCTGGTACACCGTTTCTCTTCTTTTTTTTCGAATTCCTCTTATAGCCTTTTGAGTCCTGATTAGAATTACGAGTCCTTTCTACCGCGTTTCTCCAACACTTAGCCGGTTCATTACAATAAGCAAAGGCTTCCGTCCACACCTCAGAAATTTCCTGGTGGACAGAGGGGAGGGAAAATGATGTCTGACAAGCCTGAAACCAAGGAGCTTTCTGGAGCATGGGAATTGGTTTGAAGGACAGAGTAATCGGATAGTGGTCTGAGATTGTGAGGTCCATGTGTTGAGAAATCGAAGGAATACCCCACTGAAGGATGGTGTTCTGGTCGATGTAGCATCTATCAAGCCTTGCTTTCCTCAAAGAGTCCCCCGACTGGAGATTAGACCAGGAGAAACCCTGGTTGTCTTTCACTTCGACCAGGTCGAGATGGAGCTTGATTTTATCCCAAATCTCTTTCTCCTGACCGTCAATAATTTTTCCTTTGTTATTCCATCGGTCCTCAGGAGATTCAACCATGTTGAAGTCCCCACAAATCAGAACATTGTGTGAAAGGGAGTCAAGGGAAGCCCAAGTATCCATTCTATCTGTTTCCCCATTAGGGGCATAAATTGAGACCACAGTGAACTGGAAAGGAGACCCGAAAGAGGCAGCAAACCAACGATGATTCTGACCTTCAAAAGTCGAGGTCACATTGTTAGACAAGGCGTGACTAATACCGATAGAAGTGTGAAGAGAGATGGTGGATGCAATCCAAAGATGAGTAGGTGCCGCTACAACCAGCTTCACACCAGCCAACTGAGACTTCAGAGTTGATTAGTAGACCCTTTGAGCTTCCTAAATCCACCAAAATATCAGCCAAGTACTTTGGAACATGTATCCCAAAAGTTTAAGTCAAGACAGGCTAGTTGCGAAATGACTAGCTCCCAAAACTTGCTATTTTTGGACATACACCTGCTGGAAAAAATGAACAGTGCTCTCAACCTGGAAGGAATTAGAAAAATTCCTTTTGGGCATAGCAAATAGACTTAGCAAGCTTCCTATTCCAAGTTAAAACACTTCAAATGATGGACTGAGCACTGAGAACAAGTTTCATCAAGTTCTGGAACATTCCCACAATTCTCGGGGCTCTGCAGAGATAGACCAGTAGGCAGTAAAATGCAGATATCTCCAAAAGTATAAATCAAATGACCTTGAAAATTTATAGGTAGAAACTAGACAGTGAGCGCGATCCAACGCACTTTAAAACACTGAAAAAGGTTCAGTAACTCGAGATATGACCTTCCAAAGTTACTGCTCTGAGTGAGTATAGCAGAGAACAAAACAGAGAGGTAGATGGTAATAAATGTATAGATTCACATATGATTACAACCACATTGGCAATGAATCTTTGCACAATGGGAGTAGAATGATAGAGCTATGGAGTAAGCTCTTCAATCTCTACAAAGCGACATGAAGTGGTCACGTACAAGGCTTGGTAATCGCCTCTTCCTTCTTGCTCCTTTTATAGCTATTCTTGGAGGGAGTTTTGAATTCGAATTCGAATGGCTCCACCTAAAAGTGATCCCCAAAGTTAGGAGAGATTCCCTCAGCTCAAAAATTCGTGATTTTGGTAGTTGGAGCCACGAATTTGCTTTTACATCATGGATGAGGTAAGCCATCCTTTTACTTTTTTCTTTTCCCATTTACAAGAGATAAAATGTACTCTTTTACAAGAGGTGTTCACATGACTACTCATGTGACTTACAAATGAGGATATTATCAAGCATATCAAGCATGTAGGCTTGGGCAAAATGCACCAACAGCTCCCCCTCAAGCCTAACATGCTTGGCCTCCAAATAAGTCTTCAATTGTCCTTGATTTCCTGCAAACCAATCATCAACTTGAATCTACTTAATTTCGTACCATCAAGAGCTTTCGTCAACATGTCTGCACATTGCATATCTGTAGAGACGTAGGATAGTTGAATATCCTTGCTCATTAGCTTCTCCCTTACATAATGGTAGTGGACTTCAATATGCTTGGTTCTAGCATGGTATACCGGATTAGCTGCTAGATGTAGTGAGCTTGTGTTGTCACCAAAAATGTGAGGTGTTGAAGAATGAAGTCCAAGATCTGTGTACAAAGATTTTAACCACATGATTTCTTGAGTTGCATTAGCCAAACCTCTATATTCAGCTTCAGTAGAAGATAATTCCACGGTTGGTTGCTTCTTCGATGACCAAGAAATGATTTTTGAACCTGCAAATGATATATACCCTGATGTGCTTCTTCTATCATCTTTAGATCCGGCCCAATCTGCATCTGAGTAGACCTTTAGCTCAATATCTGAAGTATATGAATAGAACAAACCTTCATTCATGGTCCCCTTTAGGTACTTGAGGACTCGCTTGGCCGCTTCCATATGTGGTCTTCTCGGCTTATGCATAAACTGACTCAATATGCTAACACTATAGCATATATCCACCCTTGTGAGTGTTGCATAGTTCAAACTTCCAACCAAGCTTTGATAGCTTGTGATGTCTTCAATTGGCTCTCCTTCATAAGCACTAAGCTTATGATTTTGCTCCATAGGTGTACCTGCACACTTTGTATTTTCCATCTTGAACTTGACGAGCATGTCATGGACATACTTCCTTTGTGTGATGTATATACCTGAATCTGTGTAGATCAACTCCAATCCAAGAAAATAAGTGAGTGGTCCGAGGTCACTTATTTTGAACTCCTCCTTCATTTGACTCTTTACCTGTTTGATTCCTTCAAGATCATTGCCTGTGATAATAATATCATCAACATACACACATAAATAGATCACTTCAGATCCATTCCTCTTTATGAACAAAGAGGTATCCGCCTTGCTAGCTTTGAATCCTTGGTCCTGCAAATAAGTAACCAATCTGAAATTCCAAGCTCTTGGAGCTTGCTTCAATCCATACAAAGCTTTCTTTAGTTTGCATACATAGTTAGGATGATGTGCATCCTCATATCCAGGAGGTTGTGCCATATACACTTCCTCAGAAATCCATCCATTCAAGAAAGAATTCTTTACATCGAGTTGATAAAGATTCCAATTTCTAGATGCAGCAAGACTAATGAGAACCCTAATTGTAGGCATTTTTGCAACAGGAGAGAAAGTCTCCTCATAATCAATACCATGGGTTTGAGCAAACCCTTTAGCAACTAACCTTGCTTTGTGTCTATTTATACTTCCATCTGGATTCTTCTTGATTTTGTATATCCATCGAGATCCGATTATCTTCATAGATGGCTTGTTAGGTACAAGCTCCCAAGTGTCATTCTCCTTCAAGGCTTCCATTTCTTCATCCATTGCATCTCTCCAAGCTTTCTTGCTTTGTGCTTCTTCAAATGTGGTAGGTTCTTCATTGGTTGAATCCTTTGCAATGTAGATTGAGTGCTTGGTGACCAAAGAAGTATCATAACCAAACCTCTCTGGTTTCTTCTTCTCCCTCGAAGACCTTCTAAGTGGTTGATGTGAGCTCTCGGGTCCATATGTAGCATCCTGCATCTTTGCTTTACCTTTGTTCTTCCATAGCTTTAGTCTTTCCAAGTCTTCTAGGTCAATCTCCGAATCACTTTCTTCAATCTGCTTTGGCTCCTTTGGTTGAAGTGATGGAAAATCTTCATCCAAGTCATATGGCAGCTTCACTTTCCTGTCATCATCAAACCATGATTTGTTTTCATCAAAAATTACATCTCTACTCACAGAAAATCCTTTATTGGTTGGATTGTACAATCTATATCCTTTTTGGTTTTGATCATAACCAATGAATACACACTTCTCTGCCTTGGGATCCAATTTCCCTCTTACTTGAGAAGGAATGTGAGCATAGGCTAAGCATCCAAAGATTTTACAATGCTCTAGACTAGGTCTTCTTCCATTCCACACTTCATATGGAGTGGTTCCATCTAGTGACTTAGATGGAAGTCTATTTATGAGATATGTGGCTGTCGACACAGCCTCTGCCCATAGGTAGTTCGGCAATCCCTTTTCATTGAGCATGGACCTTGCAGCTTCGACAATAGCTCTATTCCTCCTCTTTGCTACACCATTGAGTTCGGGTGTATACCTTGTAGTGACTTCCCTTTTAATGCCTCTTTCATGCAAGAAGGCATCAAATTCAAAAGAGAAGTATTCTCCTCCACCATCTGATCTGAGTCGTTTCAAAGTCCTACCTGTTTGATTTTCAACAAGAGCAATATACTTCTTAAAGCAATTAAACACTTCATCCTTGTGCTTCATGAAAAACAGAATGGTCCACCTGCTACAATCATCTATGAAAGACACATAATATCTTGAGCCTGATATAGATGGCTCCTTACTTGGACCCCACACATCCGTGTGCACTAGATCCAAAGGATTTTGATACATATATCCTTTCTTATTGAAAGGTTGTCTATGAGCCTTGCCGAGTTGACAAGCTTCACACTTATAAATCATGTGTTGCCTTGTGATATTAGGCAAACCAAGTACACTTTGGTCCCTGCAAATCTGTTTGAGTGTCCTCTCACCAATGTGAGCAAGCCTTTTGTGCCATATCTCCAACTCTGTTAGAGTTTGAGATCCATAGCTAAACAAAGCTATGTTCTTTGTATCTTCCACTTCAAAAGTGAAAAGCCTTCCTGTCTTTTCTCCTTTGGCAATCCTTCGAAAGCCTTGCCTTGGGTCTTCAACATATGCTCCAAATCGATTGAATCTAACCTGCAATCCTTTTTCAACAATCTGTCCAACACTTATTAAATTTTTGGTAATTGTAGGGACATACAAGACTTTGCTTAAGAGGTTCATATTCCCATCTGATGTCTTCACATTACCTATCTTCTCCACTGAGTGCTTTGTGTCATCTCCTGTCTGCACTTCATGCTTGTTATGAGGATCTTCCAAATCAGAAAGTAAAGCCACATTTCCTGCTACATGGTTCGAGCATCCCGAATCAATGTAAAATATGTGATCATCATCCTTACCCTTCTTCGTTGATAGATTCATAATCAATAATGAATCTTCTTGACTTTGGTCCTCTGCATAGTTATTGTAATCTCTTCTTCCTCTATGGCCACTTTGATAGTTGTTGTTGTTGTTGTAATTGTTGTTGTAGTAGTTGTTGTTGTAGCCTCCATTGTACCTGCCTCTATTTGATCCATAGCCACCTCTATTGAATCCTCTTCCTCTTGAGTTCCTCGGGTTCCTGAAACATTCTTCAGTAGTATGGTTAGATAAGCCACATATGTTGCAAGGTTGAGATGATTGGAATCTCCCCCTGCCTTGCTTTCCACTTCTGCCTCTTCCTCTAGCTCGTCCTCTACCTGCAAAGTTTGCTTGGAAAGAGCTTCCTTCATCTTCATTCTTTCTATTCTTTGACTTGTCCTTGACCTTAGCTTTATCAGAATATAAGGCAGAAGTTTGATTACCTCTTGAGGACTCACCACCTTTGCTAATCTTTGCTTCATGAGTGAAGAGTTGGCCCATGAGTGTGTTGAGGTCGGGTACATGCATATCCATGTATAAATCCATGGCTGTTGTGAATGACTCCCACTTGTCGTCTGCTTTGATTCCATTCATGATTTGTCTTATGATTTGCTCCTCTTCAATTACCTCTCCAATGCTTCCAAGTTGGTCGGAAATCTCCTTCATCTTTGTGACATAATCAGTCACATTTTGCTTCGGGCTTTTCTTCATTGTTGTGAACTCCATCCACAATTGGTTCTTCCTTGCTCGAGTGTTGGAAGAGAAGAAAGAAGCAAGTGCATTCCAGGTTTCTCTTGATGTCTTGCATCCCTTGACATGAGGTAAAAGAAAATCAGAGATTGAGTTTAGAATATAGGACCTTGCAAGTGCATCCTTCGAACACCAATTCGAAAGTCCTTCCACTTCTTCATGTGATGGTTGCCCTTTGTTCCTCATGGTTGGCATTGCTTCATCTCCGGATATGAATCCATATAGATTCCTTCCTTGAAGGTAAGCCTCCATCCTTAGAGACCATGCCGGGTAGTTGTTTCGATCCAATTTGTCAATTGTTGATGGAAATCCATCTCCCATGTTGCTTGACTATGCTCTGATACCACTGTGAAGAGAGATGGTGGATGCAATCCAAAGATGAGTAGGTGCCGCTACAACCAGCTTCACACCAGCCAACTGAGACTTCAGAGTTGATTAGTAGACCCTTTGAGCTTCCTAAATCCACCAAAATATCAGCCAAGTACTTTGGAACATGTATCCCAAAAGTTTAAGTCAAGACAGGCTAGTTGCGAAATGACTAGCTCCCAAAACTTGCTATTTTTGGACATACACCTGCTGGACAAAATGAACAGTGCTCTCAACCTGGAAGGAATTAGAAAAATTCCTTTTGGGCATAGCAAATAGACTTAGCAAGCTTCCTATTCCAAGTTAAAACACTTCAAATGATGGACTGAGCACTGAGAACAAGTTTCATCAAGTTCTGGAACATTCCCACAATTCTCGGGGCTCTGCAGAGATAGACCAGTAAGCAGTAAAATGCAGATATCTCCAACGGTATAAACCCAATGACCTTGAAAATTTATAAGTAGAAACTAGACAGTGAGAGCTATCCAACGCACTTTAAAACACTGAAAGAGGTTCAGTAAAACTCGAGATATGACCTTCCAAAGTTACTGCTCTGAGTGAGTATAGCAGAGAACAAAACAGAGAGGTAGATGATAATAAATGTATAGATTCACATATGATTACAACCACATTGGCAATGAATCTTTGCACAATGGGAGTAGAATGATAGAGCTATGGAGTAAGCTCTTCAATCTCTACAAAATGACATGAAGTGGTCACGTACAAGGCTTGCTAATCGCCTCTTCCTTCTTGCTCCTTTTATAGCTATTCTTGGAGGGAGTTTTGAATTCGAATTCGAATGGCTCCACCTAAAAGTGATCCCCAAAGTTAGGAGAGATTCCCTCAGCTCAAAAATTCGTGATTTTGGTAGTTGGAGCCACGAATTTGCTTTTACATCATGGATGAGGTAAGCCATCCTTTTACTTTTTTCTTTTTCCATTTACAAGAGATAAAATGTACTCTTTTACAAGAGGTGTTCACATGACTACTCATGTGAATTACAAATGAGGATAATATCAAGCATATCAAGCATGTAGGCTTGGGCAAAATGCACCAACAAGAAGCACCCCCTGTCCCTCTGGGGTGAGAAGTGGAGAACCAACGGTGGTTCGGAGAAATGCATTTAAGCCGTTTTTGTAGATCCTCACTGTCAATTTTAACCTCTTGTAAGCAAATAAAGTCAGGGGAGAAGCACATGTCCTTGAACCACTGGCCAAGAATCGAAGCTCTTGACGGGTCAGACAGACCCCTAACGTTTAGAGATGTGAATTTCATTAATGATGGTTGCCCTCTTTGAGGGGAGGGACCCGATCTTTTTTCTTCTTGTGGTCTTCTTTTTTCTTCCCTACTTCTTGACTTAGGATCCTACTCTTGAGGGGGCTTTTCCAAGGCATGCCGGAAGGTTGTTTACCTTTAAGCTTGGACTTTTGTTGCGGTAGTCTTGGAAAGCATACCGGGAGGGTAGGGCCAAGAGCGGACCTTTCGCTGTCTGGGTTGTCTTCATTGCTGGTAGTAAAGCCTTCCTCTTTACTCGTGGTGTAGCCTTCTAGGTTATCTTCTTTGCTAGTAGAGCACCCAAGGGAATTATCAGTGGGGTCTTCTTCCAAGAGGTTGTCCCCTGGGAAATCGAGTTCATTAATCTCTTTTTCTAGGTTACAGTATATGTTATTCGAGGGGGCAGCTGTCGTAGTATTCCTTGTTTTCGATCTTCGAGGGCTAACTTTCCTCTTGTGTCTCACTTCAGTGAAACCTTCTGAATCCGTCTCAGCAACGCGAGTTCCCTCTTCTTCCTCCATTGGATGGGGATGACCCCGAGTGTCGATTTGGGGGATAGGGTCTGGGGTCCCATCTGGTTTAAGCTTGTTTTTATTGGTACT
Organism: Ceratopteris richardii; assembly: GCA_020310875.1. Lineage (NCBI taxonomy): Eukaryota > Viridiplantae > Streptophyta > Polypodiopsida > Polypodiales > Pteridaceae > Ceratopteris > Ceratopteris richardii. Next base: position 107,120,297 of record CM035425.1, on the reverse strand, counting down.
TTTCTTCAGGGGGCAGTCTTTGATCCTGTGACCTTGAAGCCCGCACCGGAAGCACGCGTTTGGAAGATTCTTGTAAGTAACCTCTTGTGTCCAGGTCATACCATCTCCATAGTTTATGGAGATCTTCGAAGGAAGGACCTGGTTGAGGTCTGTTTCAACGCAGATCTGAGGATGCCATCTAGCATTGAAAGAGTGTTGAGCTCCATCGTAGATTAACCCCCCAACATCCTGTCTTGCGGCCATCGGGCGACCGATCGGAGAGACGATTTCACGAAGAAATCCATACATGAAGAAAGGCAGATTGGGAAGCTCCACCCAAAGCGGGTAACGAAGAGGCTTTGATCTGTTCGGGACAAAGTCTGGGGTCCACTTAAAAAGGCAAAGGGTGGACCGGCCCACTTGCCAGGAGCCGGCTTGCAGGGCTTGGAAAGCCATCTCTTCGTTCTCAAATACAAGAAGCAAGTGATTCGCCGGCAGGAATTGACATTTGGACACAATTAGGCCTCGTGGGAACCACTCCTTGCGAAGCCAAGTTCTCACACTATCAAGAGAGGGCCTGGGGCCAAACATTGGACCGATCAGGCAAGTTTTCTTCAGTTCTTCCTGCTTTGCCGCCACAGACTCCTTGCATAAAGAGACCTCTGGGGGCGCGACGTCCACTGGGACAGACATCAACTCAAGGGGGGACACGGACTGAGGGGGAGCCACAAAGTCCATGACCAAAGCTTGAAAGAGCAAAAGGAAACCTGCTTAACAGCACGACTCACCCCATGAGAAAGGAGCAAGATTGAGAATTAATCTCGAGGAACTCTTCTTTTTTTTCCTTTTACTTTTTTTCTTACTTTTTTTTTTCTTTTTTCTTTTTTTTCTCTTTTTTTTCTCTTTTTTTTTTTTTAGACAGTTGAGCAAATAGGAACTCTCTGCCTTCTTTTTTTTTCTAACTCTTTTGCATTATTAAAACAAAAAAAACAAAGGAAAACTCTCGAAGGAAGAGGAGGACAAACGCGAGAAAGAACGCTCCCTATTTTAAAAAATAAAAACTATCCTCGCGATCGACTGAGCGTCGACTGACGATTGACAGAGCATATCTTTTGGCCCCGGCGTCCCTCGCGATCGACTGAGCGTCGACCCACGATTGACAGAGCATAACCTTTGGCCCCGGTGTCCTTCGCGAGTCGCGATCGACTGAGCTTCGACTCACGATTGACTGAGCAAAAGCATTCTCTTCGGCCCGGCGTCCCTCGCGATCGACATATTAGCAAGCTCCTCTTATTCGCGATGGACAGACTTCGAGCCCCGGCGTCACCCGCGATTGATAGACGCCCGCGATGGATAGACGCCCAGCCCCGATGGACAGACCCAGCCCCGATGGACAGACTTCGAGCCCCGCGATGGATGCAAATCAACACGTTCTCTGATAATCCTCTCGAGCAGATTCTGTCATAGCCCCCTTCGACAGGTGCGTGAGTCGTGGCACACCTCCCCGCGATGGACAGCCACCCGCGATGGACAACCACCCGTGTCAATCGCCGCGATGGACAGCCACCCCGCGATGGACAGCCACCCGTGTCAATCGCCGCGATGGACCCGCGATGGATAGATGCCCAGCCCCGATCTGTCTACACTCCGCTACACCTTCGGTTGAGTTTCTTCGTTCCCTTTCTTTCTCAGCCCATCTTCATCTTCATATCCGTTGCTGTCCCGTAAGACGCTTGTTGTAGAGCCCGAGATAGCTGATGTTTATATCTTGCACGTTGAGGGATGAGTGTTTGGCTTGACGCAAGAGACAGATCAGAACTAAATGTGTCGGAGGCCGCGTCGGCAATCTTATCATCCAAAGCCGCTGCTATCTCGAAGGTAAACTGGGCTGCGTCCGCGTCCTTTGCATCATCGCGACCGTGTGGCCAACGGCCCATCGTGATGGTGTGGCTCATGCACATCGTACTTGCGCTTCGCTTTGAAGAAAGCGCTCACTCGCATGGGGCTCGATTCCCGAGGGTGCACCATCGCGATCCTTCACGCCTGAGATAGGGCCCATCGCGACCATCCTCCCTGCCTGAATCATGTCGTTGCTTTCTGGTACCCGCCGCCGGTGGGTACATTCCTGCTCCACAAGTACATTCGCACTGCTCCAGAGGTACAATCGCACGGTCGAGTCCTGTCCAGATGTTCTATCACACGGCGCAGTCGACTTTAAAGTACAATCGTATGTCAGCGTGCCATCGCGTCTTCCTTACCGGCTGAGACTCTGAGCCATCGCGGATTTGTATCCGCACCGTAGCGCTCGGGGCTTTGTGTCCGTGCCATCACGATCTTCCAAGGATTATCTCGCTTTTTCAGAGCCCTTCGCGTGCGGACCTCTTGGGCCTCCTCCCCCTAGTGACTTGCGCTTCCCTCCTTTTAATCTTTTTTGTCTAAGCGCTGCGTTGATAAGGGAGCGCCCGTTGTTGCATTAAAGAAAGCTCTTTTCTCAGACCTGCGCGCTAGTGAAATGCCGTCACCCTTACGCAGTGCTTAAATTTGAGGTCCGGCCCTGGGCATCACCAAAATTTGAGGGATGCCCTGGAGATAAAAGTGGGCATCCTTAAAGATCATTCAAAAGAACGGTTCTAATAATGTATGGGATAGCAGTTTGAACATCATCTTGACTTATTACACAAGATGGTTGACTAAGCATGCTTCCCTTGTATATAAACGATTTTCTACAATTTATATTGTGAAAAAAAAAGATTTTTTTTTCGTTTTTTAAGGTTTCAACCTTTCAAATGTTTTTCAATTTGCAACAATGAGGCACTTTAACCTCCAATTTTTAGTGGCATTTTGATGCAAAAAATGTGTTTAAAAAATACTTTGAGCACTCTTTGATTCGATACAAATGAGGAGTGTTTAAGAAAGATGCTAACTTCATAGAAATAACCATCCATTCTCATCATATCACGCATAGAAAAATCTATGACTTAGATTATAAATCATATCAACATAAATATGGGACATTGGTTTCATTTTCGAAAAAATAACAACCCATGTGTGCCATAGATCATGATAAAAAAGTAATCTTCTTTAGAATTAAGAATTTTCAATTTTAACCATTTCAAAATTTAATATATTTTCACTACTTGGTCAATGCATGTCATTCACAATTGGAGAGCATGGCACTAGGCAATCTTCGAAGTTGTTGAACTATTGCACAATAAACAAATAAATGATATATTGCTATATGCTATATGGCAAATCATAACTCACTAGTTAATATTCTTGGTCATTGGTACGAACCATCAATGTATCCAAAAGCATCCACTTTGGAGCATAAGAGCATGCGGAAAACATTCTATAATATATATGGAAAATAGTCACTCTATAATATGAATGATGAGAATGATAATTATGTAAGTCCTTATCCAACTTACTAACCTATAGGTATGGATTAGGAGAGTGGTAAAGACATGGACAATGCTATAGAAATGAGTTCTCAATGTTCTCACTCAACTTGTGAAGAGGTAAGTTCAATTTTGAAGTGTTTTGGTGGAATTAGACACTAGAATAGAAATAACTCACTAGAAATGTGCTATAGAAAATTAAAAGAGTACTCCTAAAGTCTATCTTTTTGTAAAAATCATCAATATTAAGGGACCAAAATGTATATAGAAAGAATGACTAGTGTGTCACATGCCCAAATTCAAATCCCATTGTCAAAGGGCAAGAACATTGGCACAATGGCTACAACTACTCACAACTTTGGCATACACATACACACCCATATATCTACAGACACATACACACTCACACACACACACACACACACACACACACACATATATATATATATATATATATATATATATATATATATATATATATATATATATATATATATATATATATATATATATATATATATATATATATATATATATATAAGCCAGGGATGCCCGGGTCTTGAAGATGGGCATCCCTGAGGATGCCCAATCCTAAAAAGTGGGCATCCTTTGATGCCCGTTTTGGGCATCAAATTTAAACACTACCCTTATGTTTAAAAGCTGCTCTCTGAATTACTAAAGCAAATTAATCCTATTTAAAAGAAAATGTAAGAAATCAAGGCAGGTGTTTCATCATGGAAGAAATCATTTAGAAGAAAAAAAAAAGTGCAAGAAATCCATGAACCGCTTCTATTAAAGTTTGTGCTCTTGGAAGTTGGCGGCCTTTTTTGTCTGGTGAAAGTCTCTCTTCATCTAAAGAGTAGAAAGTTGTTAGTGCTTTGGGGGGGGGGTTTCTCGTCTTTAAGATGTCATCCCTTATTCCCTCGTTTGTCCTGAGCAATATGGCTCCTGCCCAGTCCGTGTGCCCCCTTGAGATGGATATCATCCCAGCAGACGTCGCACCACCGGTGGTCTCTTTGTGCAAGGAGTCTGTGGTGGCAAAGCAAGAAGAGCTGATGAAAACTTGTCTGGTTGGTCAAATGTTTGGCCCTAGGCCCCCTCCTGAAAGTGTGAGAACTTGGCTTCGCAAGGAGTGGTTCTCGCGCGACCTAATTGTCTACAAATGTCAATTCCTGCCGGGTAATCACCTGCTTCTAGTATTTGAGAACGAAGAGATGGCATTCCAAGCCCTGCAAGCTGGCTCTTGGCAAGTGGGCCGGTCCACCCTTTGCCTTTTTAAGTGGACCCAGACTTTGTTCCGAACAGATCAAAGCCCCTTCGTTACCCGCTTTGGGTGGAGCTTCCCAACCTGCCTTACTTTTTGTATGGATTTCTTCGTGAAATCGTTTCATCGATCGGTCGCCCGATGGCCTCAAGAGAGGATGTTGGGGGGTTAATCTACGATGGTGCTCAACATTCTTTCAATGCAAGATGGCACCCACAGATCTGCGTTGAAGCAGACCTGAACGAGGTCCTTCCCTCGGAAATCTCCATAAACTGTGGAGATGGTAAGACCAGGACACAACAGGTTACTTACAAGAATTTGCCAAACGCATGCTTCCGGTGTGGGCATCAAGGTCATAGGATCAAAGACTACCCCCTCCAGAAAAGTACCAATAAAAATAAGCTTAAACCAGATGGGACCTTGGATCCTTTCCCCCAAGATGACACTCGGGGTCATCCCCCTCCGATGGAGGAAGAAGAGGGAACTCGCGTTGCTGAGACGGATTCAGAAGGATTCACTGAACTAAGACGCAGGAGGAAAGTTAGCCCTCGAAGATCAACAACAAGGAACACTACGATAATTGCCCCCTCAAATAACATGTCGACTTCCCAGGGGACAACCACTATGAAGAAGACCCCACTGATAATATCCTTGGGTGCTCTACTAGCAAAGAAGACAACCAAGAAGGATACACCACGAGTAAAGAGGAAAGCTTCACTACTATCAACGAAGACAACCCAGACAGCGAAAGCTTCTCTGTTGCTCCTACCATTCCGGTATGTTTTCCAAGATTACCGCAACAAAAGTCAAAGCTTAAAGGAAAACAGCCTGCAGGCATGCCTTGGAAGAGCCCCCTCAAGAGTAGGATCCTAAGTCAAGAAGTTGGGAGGAAAAAAGAAGACCACAAGAAGAAAAAGGATCGGGTCCCTCCCCTCAAAGAGGGCAACCATCAATAATGAAATTCACATCACTAAATGTCAGGGGTCTGTCTGACCCATCAAGAACGGCGATTCTTGGCCAGTGGTTCAATGACAAGTGGCTCAGCCTTGACTTTATCTACTTACAAGAGATTAAAATCGACGGGGAGGATCTCCAGAAACGGCTTAAATGCATTTCTCCGAACCACCTTTGGTTCTCCACTTCTCACCCTAGGGGGATGGGGGGTGCTGCTATCGGTATTAGTCACTCCTTGTCTGACAATGTGACCTCGACTTTTGAAGGTTGGAACCATCATTGGATTGCTGCCTCTATCGGGTTCCCTTTCCAGTTCATTGTGGTCTTAATTTATGCCCCTAATGGAGAAGTAGATAGATTGGATACTTGGGCCTCCCTCGACTCCCTTTCACATAATGTTCTGATTTGTGGGGACTTCAACATGGTTGAGTTTCCCGAGGACCGATGGAATAAGAAAGGAAAAATTATTGACGGTCAGGAGAAAGAGATATGGAATAAAATCAAGCTCCATCTCAACCTGGTCGAGCTAAAAGACATGAAGGGGTTCTCTTGTCAAATCTCCAATTGGGGGACTCCTTGAGGAAAGAAAGACTTGATAGATATTACATCGATTAGAACACCATCCTTCAGTGGGGTATTCCTTCGATTTCCCAACATATGGACCTGACTATCTCGGACCAGTACCCGATTACTCTGTCTTTCAAACCGATTCCCATGGCCCAGAAAGCCCCTTGGTTTCGTGCTTGTCAGACATCGTTTTCCCTTCCCTCTGTCCACCAAGAAATTTCTGAAGTGTTGGGCGGAAGCCTTTGCCTACTGTAATGAACCGGCTAAGTGTTGGAGAAGCGCGGTGGAAAGGACTCAAGAAATTCTGATCAGGACTCAAAAGGCCATAAGAGGTATCCAAAAAAAAAGAAGAGAAATGGTATATTGGAGGCTCTCACGGCTTGAAGAAGAGGTGAACAAAGGTAAGTTACATTGCCAACAAGGTCTTTTGAAAATCAGGGGAAGACTAAGATTAGAGGAGGAGGTTCAAAGGAAAAATATTCAAATTTTCTTCAAAACATTCTGAGAATGAAATTATCGAGGTTATTGATGCCCTTCCCAATGGGAAAAGTCCGGGTCCGGATGGCCTCACCAATGCATTTTTCAAGTCCTTCAAACATGAGGTGGCCACCCCACTACGTCTGGTGTGGCAAGAGGCCCTCTCCTTGTGTGCCCTCCTTGAGTGTCTTAGTAATGGTGTCATCAAGTTAATCCACAAAAGGGGAGATAAGAACAAAATTGAAAATTGGCGTCCGATTACCATGCTCCAAATAGAATACAAGATAATTGCAAAAGTTATCACCAACAAAATCTCTTGTCATCTAAAGTCATGGCTGTGTGAGGGCTAGAAAGGTTTTATCAAAGTTAGATCTATACTTGAAGCAATTGTCGATATTTAGGAAGGCCTTGCTTTTGCTAAGGAGTATGCTCAAGATTTGGTATTCATTAAGATCGACTTCGATAAAGCATATGATAGATTGGAATGGGACTTTATTCTTCAATCATTGAAAGACCTTGGATGTAGCCAAAAGTTCACTTAGATGGTTTCCACTCTTCTTGGAAACGCTTCAACTAGAATAAATATCAACGGTAAGCTCTCTAAGCCCATTCGTTTAAAAAGATGAATTAGGCAAGGCTGCCCTCTGGCTCCTTTTCGCTATCGCCTCGAATGGACTCAATCACTTAATCAAGCATCACATGGCTGCTCGCAATCTCAAGGGTCTTTCCCTACCTCTAAACCACGGCCAAATGATTGCGAGACTTTTTGCTGATGACATGAATGCCTTTGTGCATAACGATATAAATAGCATTGAGGTGTTTTTGTGGTGCCTCGACTTCTTTTGTGTGGCGTCACGTTCAAAAATCAACCATGCTAAAACTGCTTTTAGAGCAATCAGCAGACCTACTCCCCAATTGTTGGTGGATCAGGGATGTGAAGTTATCCCTAGAGGTCAAGTCTTTTGTCTCCTTGGCATTCCGATGGGTTTCGACATCTCTATGGACCAACGCTGGAACTGGGTGCTATCCAAGCTGCATAGCAAGCTGAATCATTGGAAAGGTATGCAAGTCAACTTGGCAGGGCGTGCTATGGTTGTTAACACATTTATGCTGTCTACAATTATTTACTTTATCTCATGTTGGAGACCTAAGGAGAAAGACTTGGCCAAAGTGGAAAGAGTCTGCAGAAACTTCCTTTGGACAGGGGACCCCAACAGGAGGGGGAATTCCCAAAATCAGATGGAAAACTTGCATTAGCCCTAAAGACTCAGGGGGCTTGGGAATTTTGGATATCATACGGTTGGCTGACAAGCTGGCGGCAAAGTGGCTTATCAAGGCTTTGAGCAATAGGGAGTCCTCCTGGGCTAAATTGATCTTTAGAAACACGGAAGACCTTACCTTAGTTGGCCATCGATCCTGGTTGGAAGGACATAGGGATTCTCACGCTTTTGTTCTCCTCCCACCCGGTGTCCCCTAAAGGCTCTAGCCTCGTGTGTTCCATATGGAAGAATTGGAACAAGGCCAAATAGTTCATCAGAATCAGTGATGAGTGGAAGTGGGCGGCTGGGATAAGACACAATGACTCTATCTGGTTCCCGATCAGCGGCATTAGGGGGGTGGAGTCTTGGAACCTCCAAACTGCAAAGCGGTTATGGAACAAGGGATTCAAACAGTGGAAACATCTCTGGAAACAAGAGACCAGCCAGTGGATTAGGTTCGAAGACTTGGATCCGAGACTTAGAGTTACCATTGATGAATGGACTCTCCTTCAAAGCAGGTGTCTAGCATGGAACCGCTCAACTAGCCGCCTTCTCTACGGTCAGGATCTTCCTTGCCTGGAGGGCCTCAAATGGAGCAATGGTAAGAAGCTATCCAGAACCCCCAACTTCAAAGAGAACTTAGATGTTCACCACACTCTTAACAAGAGATGGTGCCTTTCTTGGACCAAACTTCGGTGGGAACTAAAATTCATGTCTATTTGGCACCCTCTAACTGAGGTCAAAAGGTCTGTTCTTATGTGGCAGATCTTGCATAAAGGTATCTGGTCCAATGCAAGGGCTAACAAAATCTGTGGTGTGCTGCCATGGTGCAAGTGTTGTCATCGATGCATCGAAGATTTAGCTCACCTGTTCTTCGACTGCCCCAAGTCCCGTGTTATCTGGCGTTATATGACCCGAGTATTGAGACTCACGGACCAAATCAATTGGCAATAGGCGATGTTGGGTAAGGTAGTCGGCTGCTCAGTGAGGCTGTGGAATGCCATCAGGGGTGAGACTCTCTAGAAGATTTGGAGGGAGTGATGTGCGGTCAACTTTGGCCAAACTCCTAAGGAATGGTCGATCGAGAAATCCTTGTTTCTTCTAGGTAAAAGAATCTCCCCAGATAAGAGATCTCCACCGTTTAGACATCACTGTATTTGTCTCCTCGAAAACAACAAGTTGAAACCCAAATGGGTCCCACATGAGGGTGATGATAGATTTATCCGCCTCATTTGTAATGCCCTCTAGCTTGCCATACTCCTCCCCTGCATTGTGGATTTGGGGGGTCCCATGGGCACTAGTCCCATTCACTTGTAACTTCTTCTCTTTATTTTAATTAAAGTCCAGGAAATTAGGCTAAGGTCGAACTTCCTTTTATTGAAAAAAAAACAAATGTTGCAACTTTCATGGAGAGTACAGAAGGGTTGTGGAGGAGAATCGCATCAGACGTAGATCTTTTGAGTGAAAACTTGCATGGAGAGTACAGAAGGGTTGTGGAGGAGAATCCTATCAGACGTAGATCTTTTGAGTGAAAACTTCAAGGCTGAAGTCACATGAGCCTTGGAGGTTGAGTTTGAACTCGCAGTCTCGAAGATCGCAATGAGGAGCCGGAGAAAGCATTTCAGAGTACGCAGGAAGACTTGATAAGTGTGGAAAAAGATTGCGGTCTGCCAAATTTCTTTGTTTCTTCCAAGAACATCACTGCCCATTCTACAGGCTACTTCGTCACTCCAGGCTACTTCGTAACTCCATAGTGCCACCCGTGTGAGTGATTCTCGCATTACTGATGTAGGAGTGGTGTTTATCAGATACCTGGTGGAAATTAGGATGTATGAAGGGCTTCAGGCTTGGGCTATCATCAGTCTCGGGCTATGGCCTCAGGGTTCGGATATCATCATTTATTTCAATCTCGAGGACCCTCCTACATCGGGAGCTTAAATGGCCTTCCATGGCTTACTATTGGGAGTCTAGTGACTCTATCGAAGCCATTCAGAGTAGAACCACAAAGCCGTGTGTATATATTACCTATTCTTACGTGCTATCCATTTAAACAGGTATGTGTTCAGCAGAATGCCATAAGTCATACATGATGGTGCGGTTGGCACACATTGCACACTTCTTGGTACAAAAACGTCTGCACATCCACGATGACCTTGCGATGTATGCCAATATATGCCACCGGTACAAACATGTACCTTCTGGCTGCTGTCACTTCAAGCTACTTCGTAACTCCATAGCGCGTTACTGTTGTATGAGTGGTGTTTATCCGATGCCTGGTGGAAATTTGGATGGTGAGTCCATACTCGTATTTCTAGACTGCAGCAAAACGATAGTGCTCTATCTGCTTTGGCTCATCATACACCAAGGTCTTTGGGTTGGCCCGAGAGTCAGGAAAATATTTGTTGATGGAGAAAAGTGTATTATTTGTGGCAGAGTGGAGGATGTTATTCACCTTTTCTTTGATTGTGTTCATACCAAGTCCTTCTAGTTCCCTGTTGAGAATTATTTGGCTAAAATTAGAGCTGCCAAGCTGAAAGTTATAGATGCCTTGCTGGGTTGTTGCAACAACATGGACCTCCTGCTCTGGAATTTGTGGAAAAGCAATATCCTGTGGTCCATTTGGTTAAGCAAGAACAATAAAGTCTTTGGTCAAGGGAGGAAGAACTTCCTCATTTCCCTCCCCTAAACTCTGAAGAAAGTGGCCTTGAAATGTATTAAAAGTATAGTCTGTCCCTCCTTGCCCCCTCAAGAGATACACTATTTGTTGTCTTGTAGTAAGTACACTGGGTGGAAAGCTATTCTATCTCAACTGTACTCTTAGCAAAGATTTGATATGCTGAGTTCCTTGTAACTGTGCTTTTTTGAGGTGCTCCTGCCCTGTTGTATCTTTCCTCGCTGAATTTATATTTTCCTGTTTGTTAAAAAAAAACGATAGTGCTTAATGTGCTTGAATAATGTCCCTGACAAGTTGCTTTAACAAAAATATCATCATCGACTTCTCTCGACTCGCTTCCCCACAACGTGCTTATTTGTGGAGACTTCAACATGGTGGAGGACCCTATGGACAGATGGATGGGCAAGGGCAAGGTCATCGACAGTCGGGAGAAAGAAACGTGGGACATGACGAAACTCCACTTGGATTTGATCGAATTCAAAGACTCGAATGGCTTTTCCTGGTCGAATCTCCAAGCGGGCAAGGATCTGAGGAAAGCTAGACTTGATAGATGCTACATCTCTCAGAGCTTTACTAATCTGTGGGGCCACCCTTCCATCACGCAACGCACTGACCTCACCATCTCCGATCACTACCCGATCGTTATCACTTTTCAACCTCCCAACAAGACCCACAAGGCTCCGTGGTTCCATGCCAACGCTTCCACCTTCTCTCTCCCCTCTGTCCATCAAGAGATTGCCGAGGTGTGGAAGGTGGCTTTCGCCTCTGGCTTGGCCCCAGCCAAGTGCTGGAGAAATGCGGTCGACAAGTCTCGCAAGATCATGATCAGAACCAAGAAGATGCTCGAGACAGTGCGGCGGGCTCGTAGGGAAGCGCTTTACCACAGACTCTGGCGACTCGAGGAGGAAGTGAACAAAGGAAAACACCAAGCCCAGAAAGGTCTCCGGAAAATCAGAGCAGCGTTGAGATACGAGGAAGAAATACAAAGGAAGAACTTGCAAATCTTCTTCAAGGAGTGGTGGGCTGGAAAAGCAGACAAACCCACCAAAGAGATGTGCAGTATCCTTAAAAGGAAACACAACAGAGAGACGATTCCGCTACTGCTAGACCCACATGGCAATGTATGCGACTCGGAAGAAGATAATTTTGGCATCATCGAAGGGCACTTCACGAGACTCCTGGGAACCTCGAACCCCCTCTCCCACCATAGAAGGGATTGCATGGCTGCCATTTCTAGGGTTTCCCCCCGGAGAATCCCACCCAACCTCCACTCCCTGCTTCATGCCCCGATCTCTGAATCAGAAATCATAGAGGTCATTGATGCCCTCCCTCTTGGCAAAAGCCCGGGACCCGACGGACTCACTAACGAGTTTTTTAAATCCTTCAAGCTGGTGGTTGCCACCCCTCTTCGGTTGGTTTGGCAAGAAGCGCTAAAATTTGGTGCTCTTCCTTCCTATATAAATAATGGAATTATCAAGCTGATTCACAAGAAGGGGGAAAAAAATAGAATCGAGAACTGGCGGCCAATTACGATGCTCCAAACAGGATACAAGATCGTCGCCAAAGTCATTGCCAACAGACTTGCGTGCCACCTGAGATCTTGGCTTAGTGAGGACCAAAAAGGTTTCATCAAAGGCAGGTCGATCCTGGAAACCATTGTGGATATTTGGGAAGGTATGCAATTTGCAAATGAGTCTAATCAAGATGTGGTCTTCCTCAAGATCGACTTTGACAAAGCCTACGATAGGCTAGAATGGGACTATCTTCTGCAGTCGCTCCAAGACCTCGGATGTAGTCAGAAATTCACCAAGATGATCGCGACCCTTCTCGGCAACGCAACGACCCAAATTAACGTTAACGGCAAACTTTCGAAGGCGATCCATCTTAAAAGATCTATTAGACAAGGGTGCCCTCTTGCCCCCCTTCTCTTTGCCATTGCCACTGAGGGGCTGAGCAGACTTGTGGCTCATCATGTGGAGGCTGGCAATATCAAAGGCCTCCAGCTACCCCACGACCACAGTCAAATCATCATGAGACTTTTTGCCGACGATATGAACGCGTTCGTTCACAATGATAATACCAGCCTGGAGACTTTCTGGAGGTGCCTTGATACCTTTTGTGTGGCCTCTGGATCCAAAATCAACCACAATAAGACCGCCTTTAGGGCCATTGTGGGACATCAACCTGGCCCTCTCATGGATCATGGCTGTCAAATCATTCCGCAGGGCCAAATCTTTCGGCTGCTAGGAATCCCCCTGGGGTTTGGCGTCTCTATGGAGCAGCGATGGAACTGGGTGCTGGCCAAACTTGAAAACAAGCTCAATTACTGGAGAGGCATGCAAATCAATCTCGCTGGACGGGCGACGGTTATCAACACGTTCCTCCTCTCGTCTACCATCTATTTCCTCTCTTGCTGGAAACCGAATGAGCAAGGCCTGTCCAAACTGAATAGCATCTGCAGAAACTTTCTTTGGACGGGCGATCATAACAGAAGGGGGGTGCCTAAAATCAAATGGGCCATCTGCACCAGCCCTAGAGAGAGCGGGGGGCTTGGCATCCTGGACATTGGATGTATGGCTAACAAACTGGCGGCCAAATGGATGATTAAAGCTTGGTGCAATAGGGAGGCCTCGTGGGCCAAGCTGATCTTCAGAAACAAAAATGAGTTGGCCCTCACGGGGTCCCCAAACTGGAAGAACCTTGACATCATGACCCTGCTATTCTCCCCGATTCCTGTCTTCCCGAAAGGCTCCAATCTCGTTTGCTCTCTTTGGAAGGGCTGGAACAAAGTCAAAAGCCTCACAAGAGTTAGTGAGGACTGGAAGTGGGCGGCCGGAATCAGACAAAACGACTCTATCTGGTTTCCGATACATGGCATCCGGAGTGTGGAGTCGTGGAACATTCAAAATGCCAAGAAGTTATGGAACAAAGGATTCAAAAAATGGAAACACCTCTGGAAACATGACACCAACAGTTGGATCAACTACGAGGATATCGACCCTCGCATAAACGTCTCCTACGAAGAATGGAACACCTTGCAAAGCAGATGCCTCGCTTGGGATCGTCACAAAACTCGCCTCCTCATGGGACACGATGCTCCGAACGCGCGTGGTCTCAAATGGCACAATGGAAATAGCCTACTCAAAATCCCGAACGTCAAAGAAACGATTGACCTCCAGATCAGCCTCAACAAGAAGTGGTGCCTGTCTTGGACGCGGCTTCGGTGGGACATGAAATTCATGGGTATCTGGCACCCACTTATAGAGATTAAGAAGTCTGTCCTCTTATGGCAAATTCTTCACCGAGGAATTTGGACTAACCATAAGGCAAGCAAAATTTGTGGGATCCCTCCGTGGTGCAAACGCTGCCACCGTGCAATCGAAGATGTCCCACACATCTTCCTTACTTGCCCCAACTCCTACAAAATCTGGCAGACGGTTGGTCTGAAAATCAGAATTCAGAAACAGCTTAGTTGGAAACAGGTCCTTTTGGGAGAAGCGATTGGATGCTCTGCGGCTCTCTGGAACGCAATCAGAGGGGAAGTCCTGTGGAAAATTTGGCGGGAGCGGTGTGCTCTCAACTTCGGCGACTCCCCCAGGGAGTGGTCGATTGAAAAATCTCTATTCCTCCTTGGCAAAAGGATTGCCAACAGCAAGAAATCCCCCCCCTTCAGGCACCATCAAGTCCTCCTTTTGATCAACAACAAGCTCAAACCCAAGTGGGCCCCGCATGAGGGCGACGAGAGGGTGATCAACCTTCTTTGTAATGCAACCTAGGAATCAGCCAAGCTTCCCCTGCTTTGTGGGATTCGGGGGGTCCCGTGGGCACTAGTCCCCTTCCTTTGTACCTTTGTTTCTTAATTTAATTCAAGTCCGGGAGAGTAGGCTATTGCCGAACTTCCTTTATATAAAAAAATATCATCATCGATTGAAGGGCTGCAGGGTTGGGCTATGGTTTAGGGCTTGGGCGGTCATCATTAGTTGAAGGGCTTCAGGCTTGGGCTATCATCAGGCTTGGGCTACGATCTCGGGGTTCAGATATCATCATTCATTGAAGGATTGCAGGCTTTGCCTATGGTTTGGGGCATGGATTTTTGCACCTCGAGGACCCTCCTACAGCGGGAGCTTAGTTGGCCTTCCCTGGCTTCCTATTGGGAGTGAAGTGACTCTATTGACGCCATTCACAGTAGAACCAGAAAGCCGCGTGTATATATTACCTTCTCTTACGTGCTATCCCATTACTCACTGCTCCTAATAAGGAGTGTAAGTCGGATCATAGAAACTCGGATGATTGAACTGTTACCTAATAACGACTAATAAATTATAATGGAATGGTCAGATATTAACTGTTACCTAATAACGTTTTAGGAGCTTTTCTAAAATCTCAATCATTCATGTGATCAACTGAAATAGGAAAATATCCATCAAACTCAAAAGTATCAAGCCTTGAATATCATCGACCTAGGAACCTCGAGATATTTTCCTTGTTCCTCAAATAACATCTTATCTAATATATATAATACACATGGAAAACTAAAAATGTAGATAGAAAGTATACATATACATACAAGCACTTAAAAGCTCGTAGTCAATCATATACACAGCAATCACATAATCATATAAGTACACAACTTGGCATACATACATGGAAAATTTGAAATGTATTCACAACGACATACACAACTTGGCATGCATGCCTAGACAACTAGAATGGTATACACACACAACGACATACGCACATATAAATCATATATATTGACAGCCATATGAACACGAATATATCTATCACATATACACATAACAATACATAGATAATCACACATACTTATTAATGCTTGGTCAACCACATGCACGTACATGGAAAGCCACACCTTCTTATAAAAAGGGAAACGAAATACGCATGCACATGCATATGCATTTGACATTAGCACACGGTTAGATGCACAAGCTCATTTGATCACGTACATATGCATTTTTTCTCCAAGGTCCATGAAGCCCTTTGTCTCCTTTGTTGAACATTGTGGTTGCCTTTCACTCTAGTTACCTTTTTCACTCTATGCTTTCCATACTTCTAATGAATGGAGAAGTTGATCATGAAATCGCCCTTCTTGGTCTTCTTACTATTTAAGCACAACCATCCCAAAAAGCAAAATGAATGAGGAGGAAAAATACATGTGTGCCTTTCACATCTCATCCTCTCTTCCTCTTTGAGTTGCCCCTAAAGTGGTATCTTCCTCCTGCCATACTTTGCATTCCTGAATCTTGTCTCCTTTCCCTCTTCACATGCCTGCAAAAGATATATCTTTGGCTTTCACATGGGCGCACACTCCCTCATCATTCCTTGTGCATGGATTACGAGCTAACCACTATTTTCCTTCATCTTGGATGCCCTAAATAAGATATCCTTCCCTTCAATCATGACTTTTTAAAAATTATACCAAAGAAAAAAAATTTTCAACACACATCTTAACATACGCATGCTTATGTAACTAAAATTTACACACACATACACACACACACACACACACACATATATATATATATATATATATATATATATCGAAAAGAATAATTTATCATCTTCAATATATCCATCTTTGTTGGATTTGATGCAATCATTGGATGTGAATTCAATGATAACTTTATACAATATTACATTGTATTGGAAAATCATTCAAGATAACATAAGAAAAGTGAAAGAAAGTACGTGGTATGGAATTATGGCGGATGAATCAACTATCATTTTGATTCATCATCATTTGGTAATTTATTGCTCTTACTTGGAAGATAATTGTATCCCTTATAATGCATTTCATATGATTATATATACTAATGATAGTACAGTAAAAGGGATTCTTGAAACCATAATGGAAGAGTTTGAGAATATACATTTTGATTTTTCTAAGTTGATTGCATTTGGTTTTGATGGATGTACTATGGTAGGTAAAAAAGGAGGTGTTGCCACATTATTGAGCAAACTAAATCCAAAGTTGAAAATTGAATATGAATAGATAGTTGATTTTTATGGAAATGCAAAGTTATTGAAGAATGTAGTTGTTGCACCTATCATTGATGGAGAAGCATTTAAAACTCAATTCATGAAATTCAAACATCATGCAAAACTTGATTTTGCAAAAATGAGTTTAATAGAGGTTGCTTCTATGCTTGGAAACAATTCTATTTGGAAATATGCATATCCAAATATTTTGAAAGTGGTACGAATTGCACTCATGCAATGCTACAACATTGTAATATGTGAACGAGGATTTAGTGTACCTACATGGATAAAAAACAAATGGAGAAATAGATTGGATATTGAAATTTTGAATGCATTGATGACCATTGTTATTGAAGCTAATAAGGATTATGATTTATCAAATAAAACTTAACTATGGAAGGCAAAAACAAATAGACATTTATTTACTCAAGGTAGTCTTTCAATGATCAATGTATAAATGTGCGAATGTATGAATTTTTGTGGATGCAAATATTTTTTGAGGCTTTTTACAAAAGATATTTTCACAATTTTTTTTACAGGCTCAATAATCCTACATTTGCATATTTTGCTATATGATTGTATTTCAAGGTTTTCTAACATAAGCTACAATGTATTATTATAGTTGATATAGAAGATCCATCAAATAGCATGGATTGTGGAAAAAAGATAGTGTTTTTAGAGATTTTTTTCTTAAGTCCAACTAGGTTTGTAGAGCTTAGTAAATTGTGTGCAAGAAATGACAAGAGAGCTCTAACTATTTTGCATTTAGGTTACAACATTCAAGCCCCAACGTACAGGTGATAACTTTTTTTTGTCTGAATATATGAGGAATAGTTGAACATATGTTGTTTTTTATAGTGTTCCGGAATCATGATCTTTTGAGAGCTTGTTTAAGGTCTTAAATGTGGAGTTCTATACATTTTGCACTCAGATGATGCTTTTCAGTTTTATCTTTGTTTTTTTGTAGTTTATGGCATGTGGCTTAACATATTTGATAGCGAAATTAACTAATTGTAATTTCATTTCAAGTTTCATAATTGAAGTTTGTCTAGCAGTATGTATCCACCATATTGTGGCGGTGAAAGGGCGTTGAAGAATTCATTTATTTTATTTTATTTTTAATAAACTTGGCTGATGTGGTATACCTATAATTGGATTGTTTTGGTTTAGCTTACTATTTCTATGTTGGGATCTTATTCGCTCTCTATGCCTATCAGTGGGTGTTATCATGAAGAGATATTCTCTCAAAATTGCACTAGATTTCCTTCATGTTTGATTGGAAGCATATTTTTTTTTTTTTTGATTACAAATAGAAAAAAAATAAGAAAATACATTTAGGATTTTTTTTTGGTAAACAAGCATGAAATATATGTATGGTACACATGCTTATCTTAAGTATATGACGACATAACATGTTTATACAAATGATAACTATTAATTTTTTTCATTACAATACATGAGTATGTTTCACACTAGTTCTTTGTATTGCATTACTTGAGTGCAAGTATTTGGACTTCTACATATACCTTTAGTAGATCTCAAAGATCTAATCAGAATCTCTTTCCAAATAACTTTCTCTATTTTTTTTTAAGAATTTGTTTATATAGGGTTGGTTATTGTTGGAGCAAGTGTATGACAAGCCTAAGTATTGGCTTGAGTCCCACAAAGTCATAGAAGAAGCCTTAAAATGAAGACAATATAAAGTTCACTTGTGAACTACATCTTGTAACTTTTGAAGAGTTTACTTAATGTAAAAGTGAAAGAATCTTAAGTGGTTGAGTCCACTTGATCAAAAGGGAAAGAGGAGCCACGAATTTGTGATTTATGGTAGATAGAGAATCAAATCAATCACTAATTAATTGGAGAGTGATTGAGGGAAGTTAGCCTCCCAAGATCAACTATAAATAC
>CM035425.1:107084320-107096820 GCA_020310875.1 Ceratopteris richardii | reverse complement strand
AATTTATCAGAAATGACGGATTTGTGATCCACATGTTAGAGAGCATGGATCCTTTGATAGGAGTCGACTGGAAAACCTATGTTATCATTCGCATGGTCCCCCAGGTGAGCAGATGGACCCAAACGACATTGCACCGGTAATCTCTCGTAAAAGAGAGCAAAAAAGGACTTAGACGTACAAGCAAGCACTAATAATATTACACAGAATGAACATATGGAAGAGATGCTTGAAGCATTTTATGAGATGGATGAAGATCATGATGGTGAAGAAGGTGTCGAGATGGACACAACAAAAATTCCACGATCAGAAGTTGATGAAGAATATGAAAACATGTGAAGATTAGCTCGTTTACCACTTTACAATGGAGCAAAGATATCTGTACTACGTGGTTCACTCGCGATGCTCAATCTGCAATCCATTTATGGATGGTAAGATAGTAGTGTCACTAAATTGTTCAGGTAAGCGGAGAACAAATTGGCTTTCATTGTTGTATCACAATAACTTCATTTGCTAATATCATTTTAATTGCTTATTGCAGTCTTCTTAAAGATCAATTTTTGCTAGAGGGCAATGACATGCCTCCAACACATGGAGATGCGAAAAAACTTTTATAGTCCATTGGAATGGATTATACTAAAATTCATGCTTGTCCGAATGATTGCATTCTCTTTCGAAATGAGTATGAGCATCTCCACGTATGTCCAAAGTGTGGAGTAAATAGATTTAGAGAAGACGTTGTAGGCAAAGCAATCCTCGCAAAGGTTCTTCGCCACTTTCCTATTATTCCACAAATTAAGAACATGTTTAGATGCAAATCTATAGCTGAGTTAATGTCATGGCATACAAAGAGTAGGTCTACAGATAATGTAATGTGAGTGCCTGCTGACTCTGATGCTTGGAAGCACATAGATAGTAAGTGGCGAGAGTTTGCTAGTGAGCCTCGATCCATACGTCTAGGCCTAGCTATGGATGGACTGAATCCATTTGGATTACGTAGTTCTTCATGGAGCACATGGCCTGTATCTTTGGTCAATTATAATATTCCATCATGGTTGGCCACAAAGAAAGGTCATTTATTATTAGCTCCTATTGTACTAGGTAAGTATAAGGTAAAAAACATGGATGTATATCCTGCACCACTTGTGGAAGAACTGCGCATTTTATGGGATGGGATTACTGTGCGTGGCATGTCTCAACCTATAAGAAGATGAGACGTGTGAGTGCCAGGCATACTTATGTGGACAATGCATGATTGGCCTGGTTATGGTGAATGATCAGGTTTATCAATTTCGGGTTACCATGCTTGTCCTTTATGTGGACCACGACTCGAAGCACGCTATTCCAAAACACTACGTAAAACTCTCTATGAAGGACATCATAGATATTTGCCTAATGGACATGTTTTACGTGAAGGACAAATTGGTCGACAAGCGCAACACCAAATGAAAGCTAGCGATTGGAAACAACTGTGGGATTCAGAAAATCTTCCGAAAAATCTTCGACCTCTCCCACGTTTTCCAACGAGCAGATGGCTAGATACAACGATTTCACAAGCAAAGGAAGCAAGTGAAGATATCTCTGAAGAAGAAGAAGAACTCGCAAAAGGATGTGATTGGGAGTATATTAAATACGGTGCACTACGGTCTCATGGGTGACACTTTCGAATCGCACGAATCGATCAAAATAGGTCTACTTTTGATAGTGGAGTGATGGTGATTTTTTTGCAAAAAAGTAGAGCGAGTGCAAGAGATGATAATGTTCTAGAAGGCGAGTTAGATTATTGTGGTGTGATTCAAGACATCTTGAAACTATCTTTCAGAAAGTTTGATTACTTTGTTTTTGATGTGAAATAGTTCAAAGTAGTCACCTCTGAAGAAACCCAACAGTGAGACGGGATAAGAGCGGTTTGCTTCAAATCGACTCCACAAGATTATGGACAGATGAAAGGGATACATTTGTACTTCTCGAATACTCTGAGCAAGTTGTTTTTATACCAAATTCAAAATATCAGAGTGGCTATTTGTTTTACAAGTCGCTCCATGTAGTAGACAAATTTTTGAAAACATAGATGTAGAAGAGACTCCATCTCTAGTGGACTCAAAGATTCATTCGATAGTCGAGGAGGAAGAGATCATTGTTCGAGAAGAAGAGGTCATTGAAGAAGAGGTCATTGTTCGAGAAGAGGAAGCAATAGACGATGATCAGGAGGAAACCAGCATAGCAAGTGATTTAGAAGCCATCCATATAGAGATAGATATTCTCCGTGCATCGGATCTTCAAGAGGATGCTAGAATAGAGGACTTTTGAATAAAACACTTCTACGTACTAATTTTTGTTTTTGTTTTTGTTTATTCTCTATATTACTTTTCTTATCGCATGCTAATTATTTGAGTTCTTTTATTACAGAGCACGATGGGAGACAGTCCTCCAGTCACTCCACATTCCATGATAGAGGAGCAGTTTTTGGAGTTCATCTCTCAGGTTCCTCCTGCGTATATGGCTACTGCATCACAGTATTGGATCGCTCGAGGTAGCACTGCTCCCGGCCTCACTCCTGGCGGCCTTACTCCTGCTGGCCTCACTCCTGCTGGCCTCACTCCTGTTGGTGGCACTCCTACCGGTGTCACTCCTGTGGGTGGTGCTAGCCCCGTAGGAGGTATGTCTCCTAGCTTTGTGACTCCACGATGACCATCTTTGCAGCCATCTCCTACTGGGTCTACTAGTAGACATGTGCATTTGACACCTCAACGCGATACACGTTCTGGCCCATCTCGTAGATCGATTTCACGCTCTGGAGCAGGAGGTTCTAGGAGTGGATCTACAGGTAGGTCTGGAGGCGGAGGAGGCGGTTGTTATGGAGGGAGTGCGACGGACGTTGTGTCACCCACTTCTACTCCTAGGACGAGTACCTCAGATGTAGGTATGCCACGTAGTACACCACATGGAACACCAGGTATACCTTGGGTTGCTCATGACCATGATGACTCCAAGGTGTATAGTATCCGAAATGGAGCTCCGGTGATAGATATGACTGGCAAAGCAATGCGTGCATGCATACGACAGCTTTGCTCCATCCAGTTTGGACACTCCATCATGCTGAAATGGAGTGAACAGGATAAAGATCGGAAGAATTATATCACATAGACGATTTACCAGGAGTTTCGACCAGTCGATGAACAGTCTATTGTTATTTCAGAGTGGATTCTGCACACCGCACGTGAGGTCATGTCCCATCGACGATCCGAGGTACATGATGCATTCAGAGAAGGCTTACCAAAGCCTGTATGGTTAGATGCTGAGGAGTGGGACATGATTCGTGACGAGCAGCAGCAGACTCCTGATCGATATCGCCACTAATGAAATGCCGAAGCCACACGTTTAGATACGATTGGACCGTCACATTTGGGCAGTGGCAGATATGACACGATGCCTCATGAGTTTGTAAGTACTATTTCATTTATTTAATTTATTTGTGTTAAATTTCTCATGTATGTTTCTCTAATCTTTTTATATTTGTTACAGGAGCTGGTAATAGGTTGTCCTCCAACATGAACGGAGGATTCTTACGGATATAGTCATGGGTTGACTGCACTATTGCAGGACTTGGAGGAATGGGGTGCGGTAGTTTCATGGGAGCATTTACGATGAGGTAATTAATTTATAAACTTCATTTTTACTTCTTGTTTGTTATTTTCATGTGAATTTATCTCATTCCATTAATGTTCTTTGTTGCAGGACTGTTGATATGGAACGTTCTTTGCATGTGTATGGCAGTGGAAGACCAATATTTTGTATTTGATTTTCATATGGCAATACATTGCTTTGCCACATTTTGTAAAAGTGTCATATATGACAGTGGTTTGCCACACTCTTGTACATGCTTCATTATGGAAATATATAACTTCTTTTGTACATGGTTCATAGTTCATTCTGATTATCTCTTTTGTGTCCAATAATAGTCTGTTTCATGAAATCATATTTCGGTTGTCATTAGAGTACACATCACATGTACTCGGTTTTTTTTGGGTAGAGTGTATTGTCTTTTGTTAAGCAACATCATGGTAATGTTGCTGTAGCAAAAGACAAAACATTTTGCCCAAAAAAAATTTTGCAGGTATGGTCGTCGGTATACGCAACGGTACTCCCAGTAGTGTCATCAGAATAATCGTCGATACACCTAATAAGCGACGGTGTCGGCGACAGTATCTCCAATGAGAAGCCTCGGTATATGTGCCGGTATGGGCACCGGTAATACCGACACATATACCGATGCATATATCGGCGCTTTGGTACCAATGCGCACACGGACCTCTACACCGGCATTGCGGCAAATAAAGCCGCATTCATTTTCCTCGGTAAAAACCTTGCTATACCATCGATCTATTGTAGTGAGCCCGTGAAAATCGGGATGATGTCATCATTTGCTAAACATCATTCTCAGTGTGTGGTTCATTATTTTTTATGAGATTACTCTTGAAAGTTAGCTCTTTCAGCTAGCTAGACTTCCCCAAAAGGAATTAAGCTAACTACTGCTGTGCTCAGAGAATAAGTTATGCAAAACACTCGACAGGTATATGAACCAAAATAGCAAGTTCTTCACCTCTCATCTAACTCCAACTTATATGTTTTGATCTATCTTTTTGAGAGTGAACTTCCAAGGTACATAGGGTGTCTAATACATCCATTGACAAGCTAAAAGGGCCCACCATATACTCCTAGAGTTCATTTGGCTGGTGTAGATCAAGGATTTTGCAACACCTCTTCATTTTCAAGCACATACCTATCCATCTCTTCACAGTGGTATCAGAGCAAGGTTGGAAAAATGGAGAAAACTCTAAAGGTAATCAATCTTCAGCTTTATACACTGATAAAAGCAATTCCAAAGATAACAAAGGAAAGGCAAAGAAAGTGGATGATGAAGTAGGTACATATCAAGCTAACTATGCAGGTAGAGGAAGACATGGCAGAGGTAGAGGAAGAGGAGGTAGACAAGGCAGGGGGAGATCTCAAGACTCCAACTCATGTTCTATTTGTGGATTAACTAATCATACAACTGAAAATTGCTTTCGGAATTCTAGGAATCAAAGAGGCAGAGGATACAATAGAGGAAGTTATGGCTACTCAAGAGGAAGGTTCAACAATTATCATGGCAACTACAACAAATACAATCATTCAAACTATTAAGGAGGCTACAAAGGAAGGAGACACTTCAATAACTACACAAAAGACTCAAACAAAGAGGATTCATTATTGATCATGAACATGGCTATGCCACAAGGTAAATCTGATGAGCATGTTTTCTACATAGATTCAGGTTGTTCAAATCATGTGGCAGGAAATGTGGCACTCCTATCAGATTTAGAAGATCCAAGGAATAAGCATGAGGTACAAATAGGAGATGATACAAGACATCCTGTGGAGAAAATAGGCAATGTCAAAGCACTTGATGGAAACATCAACCTACTCAGTAAGGTACTCTAGGTCCCTACCATTACAAAGAATTTGATAAGTGTTGGACAGATAGTAGAGAAAGGGTTGCAAGTCAAGTTCACAAAAACAGGAGCATTTGTTGAAGATCCAAGTCAAGGATTGTGACGAATTGCAAAAGGTGAAAAGACAGGTAGATTGTTCACATTTGAATTACAAGACACAAGAAACATTGCTCTTTTTAATTATGGTAGTCAGACACTCACAAAATTGGAAGTATGGCACAAAAGGTTAGCACATAATGGTGAAAGGTCATTAAAGCAAATTGCTAGGGACCAAAGTGTACTTGGACTCCCTAATTTTTCAAAACAACATATGATTTATAAGTGTAGTGCATGTCAATTTGGAAAGTCTCACAGGTTACCATTCATGAAGAAAGGTTATATGCATGGAGATCTCTTGGAGTTGGTTCATACAGATGTATGGGGACCTAGCAAGGAAGCTTCAATATCTGGATCAAGGTATTATGTCTCCCATGAGTTTGATTGTTTTCTTCAAGAAAGAGGAATCAAAAGAGAGGTAACTACAAGGTACACTCCTGAGTGAAATGGAGTGGCAGAAAGGAGGAATAGGACAATTGTTGAAGCTGCAAGGTCCATGTTAAATGAAAAGCATTTACCTAATTATCTACGGGATGAGGCTATATCTACAGCCACTTACTTGACTAACAGGTTGCCTTCAAAATCCCTTGATGGGATGACTCCATAGTAGGCTTGGAATGGAAGAAGACCAGGCTTAGATCATTGTAAAATGTTTGGATGTATTGTTGTTGCTCATGTTCCTTCACAGGTTAGAGGCAAGATGGATCCAAAGGCAGAAGTCTGTGTATTTATTGGATATGACAACAATCAAAAGGGTTACAGGTTATACAACCCTACCAACAAAGGATTCTTGGTAAGCAAGAGATGTATTTTTTTATGAGAACAATTCATGGTATGAAGATTCATGCAGGAAGGTCAATTTACCATATGATCTTGAAGAATATTTTCCAAAGCTTGGTAGAGAACAACCGAAGATTGAAGAAGAAGACACCTCAGAGGATGATGAAGAATCTTAATCACAACATCGCTTAAGAAGATCTATAAGGGAAAAGAAGAAACCAGAAAGGTATGGGTTTGACACCTCATTAGTAGCTAAACATTCTATCTACATAGCACAGGACATAAACCAAGAGGAGCCATCATCCTTTGAAGAGGCCAAAGCAAAATCAGAATGGAAGCATGCAATGAAGGAAGAGATTGAAGCACTTAAAGAAAACAAGACTTGGGATTCGGTGCCCAAGACTTCATCCATGAAGGTAATAGGCTCACAATGGGTCTATAAACTCAAGAAGAATTCTGATGGTTCCATTAATAGGTATAAGGCTTGTTTCATTCTTGCAGGACAAAGGCTTTCAACCAAGCAAGGCAGATCCTTCACTCTTTATTAAAAAGAGTAATTCTGAGATCATCTACCTATGTGTATATATAGATGATATTATATTGACAGGAAATGATGCAGATGGTATGAAGAAGATCAAAGATCAGATGAGAGAAGAGTTCAAGATAAGTGATTTGGGTTCACTTACCTACTTCCTAGGTTTGGAAGTTGTCTACAAAGATCATGGTTTGTTTCTCACTCAAAGAAAGTACATTAAGGACATGTTGGCAAAATTCAAGATACCAGATTGTAAGATTGCAGGTTACAATGGAGGTCAATCACAAATTGAGCTCACATGAAGGTGAACTCATAGACGACATCACATTATATCAAATTCTAGCGGGTAGTCTCAACTATGCCACACTGCCAAGAGTAGATATATGTTATAGTGTGAGTGTGCTAAGTCAATTTGTGCACACACCAAGGAAACCACATATGGATGGTGCCAAAAGGATTCTCAAGTATCTCAAAGGAACCATAAATGAAGGACTTTATTATCCTTATGTATGTGATTTAGGTTTGAAGCTATTTTCTGATGCAGATTGGGCTGGCTCCAAGGAAGATAGAAGGAGCACTTTAGGTTATCTTACCTTTGCAGGTTCAAAGCTTATTTCATGGTCATCCAAGAAGCAACCCACAGTTGCTCTCTCTTCTATTGAAGCTGAATACAGAGGTCTTGCCATAGCTACTCAGGAAGCTATGTGGATGAAGACATTATTCAAAGATCTTGGATTGGACTTTGGAACTCCAACTATTTTTGGTGATAATATGAGTTCTATTCATTTGGCTGCTAATCCTATTTTTCATGCAAGGACTAAACATATTGAAGTTCATTATCACTATGTATGAGAGAAGGTTCTAAGCAAAGAGATTCAAATATCATATGTGTCCACTCATCAACAATGTGCAGATATTCTAACCAAAGCATTGGATGGTACAAATCTCTACAAGTTTAAAGCTATGATAGGTTTGCAGGTAATCTTGGAAGATTGAAAACCTCAAGCATAATTGGCTTGAGGGGAGCTGTTGGAGCAAGTCTATGACAAGCCTAAGTATTGGATTGAGTCCCACAAAGTCATAGAAGAAGCCTTAGAATGAAGAAAATGTAAAGTTCACTTGTGAACTACCTCTTGTAACTTTTCAAGAGTTTACTTAATGTAAAAGTGAAATAATCTTAAGTGGTTGAGTCCACTTGATCAAAAAGGGAAAGAGGAGCTACGAGTTTGTGATTTGTGGTAGATAGAGAATCAAATCAATCACTAATTGATTGGAGAGTAATTGAGGGAAGTTAGCCTCCCAAGATCAACTATAAATACATGGTAGTCTTAGTCGTGGTTATGTGAAGACCTCCAAGAGCTAAGCTTTATGCCATATCAAGGTGTGATTCCAAGGCACACACATGTATCCGTAAGTCCATTGTATTGTACAATCAATATACTTTCATTAACATGATCATTTGAGTTCATATTTCCATATTCTTGTGAAGTGTACTACTCACTGCCATATCTCTCAGTTTTCTCAATTTGATTGCAGAGATGGTTTCTCTGAGCTTGGTGAATCTTTTTGAGTGATTTAGCTTGCTAAAGTCAGCTCTATAAGTCTACTATATGATCACCAATTTTTATTTCATTTGGGTATTGCAATCTTCAGTTATGGTCAGTTGAAGTCAACCCTGTCTGTTCATTTTCACTTCTCTATCAGGTACCTGACTTTTTTACTCATCTTGTCAGAGCCGTTTCTCAGTGTGTACTTACCCAAATTCAATGTCTTAAAGTTTTTTGGATTCAACATCTTGTCTAGTATAAGAATAAAAATTTTCATAATCAATCCATGATTACATCTGGAGTTATGTTCATTTTTCGGCTCACTGGTCTCATTACTGTAGCAGCCCGTGAAAATCGGGATGATGTCATCACTTGCTAAACATCATTCTGAGTGTGTGGTTCATTATTTTTTATATGATTAATCTTTGAAAGTTTGCTCTTTTAGTTCGCTAGACTTCCCCAAAAGGAATTAAGCTAATTACTGCTCTGCTCCGAGAATTATGCAAAACACTAGACAGGTGTATGAACCAAAATAGCAAGTTCTTTAGCTCTGAGCTAACTCCAACTTATCTGTTTTCATCTATCTTTTTGAGAGTGATCTTCAAGGTACATAGGGTGTCTAACACATCCATTGACAAGCTAAAAGGGCCCACTATATACTCTTGGAGTTCATTTGGCTGGTGTAGATCAAGGATTTTGCAACACCTCTTCATCTTCAAGCACATACCTATCCATCTCTTCACAGTTATGATGGTGGTTATAAGTATTTTTGGTATTTTATATGAGTGGTTTTGTGTGTTATTGTCTGGTACATATATGGTCGTATTTCCATGGATGTGTAGTGTGGTGATTGCATACGTATATAAATATGATTGATTTTTATAAGATACCTCAATGTGTATTAAAGAGAATGGAGCTGCATCTAGAGATTTTGTACTAACAACACAACGTTTTCATGCATGAGTCTCTCTTTTATAATATTTTTACTGCTTAAACATTTATAAGATTTTTTTAAAGATCATGTATTAAGGAGACACATCCATAATGGATCTACAATGCAGCCCTAAAAAAAAAACATTGATGGATACGATGTGATCGGTGTCCATAAGTTATATAGATTGTCTCTCTCTTTCCATCAAAGATAGCATCTCTCTCCATAGAACCTCAACAGCGGCCATGTCTATTTTGCTTCATGCATACCCTTCTCCTCACCAAATTTTGCATACACATTACTCAAAGTTGAACTGCTCAAGAAGATTGAGTCTAACTGGGAGGAATCATGCTATCATTTGTATGAAATCGATGAGTTACCATGTGATGCTTCTCTAGGTTGTCTCTCTCTCTCTCTCTCTTTGTGGAGTTAAAAATGGTAAGATGTATGCTTTATCTTCTTCTTTGAAAGGAGATACTTTCTTTGCATAGACAATCAAAAGGGATATACAAGGTTCCAATTTGCAAAATCCACTAGACTATCAATTCAATTTAGCAAAGGAACTATGGCAATGTCTTGGAAAACATTTTTTTGATAATTCTATTATACATGCAATCAAAATTTTTATTCTCGATCAACATCGTCTCCCTAAAAGCGTATTAAAGGTGTATGAAAAAATTGAATGTGAACATATAGTTGATTTTTATGGAAATGAAAAGTTACTGGAGAATCTAGTTGTTGCACTTATCATTGATGGAGACTCATTAAAAACTCAATTCAGGGAATTCAAGAATAATGCAAAAGTTGACTTTGCAAAAATAAGTTTAATAGAGGTTAAATCTATTCTTTGAAACAATTCTACTTGAAAATATGCATATCGAAATATTTTGAAAGTGGTACAAATTGCACTTGTGCCATGTTGTAGCATTGAAATATGTGAACGAGGATTTAGTGCATGTACATGGATAGAAAACAAATGGAGAAATAGACTGGATATTGAACGTTTGAATGCATTGATTACCATTGTTATTGAAGGTAAAACAAGATTATTACTTCTCAAATGCAACAGAACTATGCAAGGCAGAAACAAATAGACATTTTTTTACTCAAGGTGGTCTTTGAAGAATCAATGTATCAATATGTGAATATATAAATTTTTGTGGATGCAAATATTTTTAAAGGCTTTTTATGAAATATTATATTTTCACTACTTTTCCAAAACACTCAATAATCTTACATTTTTATTTTTTGCTATATGATTTTATTTCATGGTTTTCTAACATAAGCTACAATGTATTATTTTAGATGATATGGAAGATCCATCAAATAGCATGGATGGTGGAAAAAAGATAGTGTTCTTTGTACTTTTCTTTTTCCTAAACGTAATTAGGTTTCTAGAGCTTAATAATTTGTGTGCAAGCAATGAGAGAGGAGCTCTACCTGTTTTGCATTTAGATCCTAGCATTCAAGTCACATCCTATAGGTGATGCTTTTCTATTTTTGGTTGAATATATGTGGAATAGCTAAATATATATTGTTTTTTGTAATATATGTTGGTTTTTTATTTCTTTTGGTTGAATATATGTGGAATTAATGGAGCCTCTATTCCTAAGCTTAGGCACAAAAACAAGTAGGAAGATGACCAGATATGCATAATATACATAATTACATACACACATATATACATAATTACATACACACATATAAACATAGATAGACAATCACATCAGTATACATGGATAGCCAAATGCATATATGTTTCTACGCATACACAAAAGAACCTCTGTAAATGGATACATATATGAACATATACAAATGCATATACAATAGATAGTTGTATGTGCACAAAGAAACATAGGAGACCATTAAGACATACACTAATACATCATATACTTAAATGAAAAATAGTATATACATAAGGAGGTAACCAAGCATATATATATATATATATATATATATATAGAGTAATATCCACATACATGGACAATCACATGTACATAGAAAGAGACATGTCCATATTTAAGCGCACAAACACACACATCAACCACATATATATACCTAGATCATACATACAACACACGTATACACATATATAAACAATCAACAAAAAAAGCCACATGTGCATATAATGCCACACACATACATATACACATAAACCACCCACAAAAACATACATAGGCAATTAGAAATATATATATGGACAATTCAATGACATATAAATGGATACCCACATGCCACTCACTCACTCAGATAGACAGAGATACTCACACGAATCAAGCTTTTAGCATGGAATTTAAATACCTAACATTTGATATTATCATTTGTTAAAAACAAAAATAATTTAGTTTTTTTTTTTCAAACTACTCACTCGCTCCCCCAATAAATGGGTGGACAGTGCTTCTTTTGGCATTATCTGCAAAATCGTTTAAATATCTCCTCAACTCCCTCTTTAAATGTGAAGGGCTGCCATCCAAAATCTTGAGCATTTGCAAATCCCCAAGGTCCATGAAGTTCTTCATCCCCTTTGCTGATCGTTGTGGCTACCTTTCACTCCAGTTACCTTTTTTATCTATCCTTTCCATACTTTTTCTAATAAGAGGAAGTTCACCTTTAGCCTACTCTCCCGGACTTGTATTAAATAAAGAAAAAGAAAAGTACAAGTGAAGGGGACTAGTGCCCACGGGACCGCCCAAATCCCATAGAGTGGGGGTAGATCTTACAAAGTTTAGATGGCATTACAGAGAAGGTTAATCACCCTCTCATCACTCTCATGTGGGGCCCACTTGGTTTTAAGCTTGTTGTTCATGAGGAGAATCTCTTTATGATGCCTAAAAGGGGGGAGGGGGGTTTCTTACAATTCGTGATTTTACCGAGGAGGAACAATGATTTCTCAATCGACCACTGTTTGGGGGAGTCGTCAAAGTTATAAGCACATCTTTCCTGCCAGATCTTCTAGAGGACCTCCCCTCTGATGGCATTCTAGAGGGTCTTTGAGCATCCAATCGCTTTTCTTAGTAGAGATTGTTTCTAGCTGATATTCTTCTGAAGTCTAATTTTCTTATGGAGAATCTGCCAGAGGGTGTTGGAGTTTGGACAAGTAAAGAAGATGTGACCAACAT